>RJWJ010001759.1:0-119173 GCA_004363605.1 Indri indri
TAACTCTGTTAAAATAGAAAAAAATCGCCTAGTGCTTCTTGCCACCCTTTATATCACACTAACATTATAGGATATAACAGATTAATTAAACATTATAAACTTAACCTCTGGAAATGCAGAAGGACAAAGATGACTAAAACATGAGCTAATCTTACAGCATGAGTTCTCCCTGTTCACAGGAGAGATGTTTGGGATGGCCTGGGAATGTGTAAAGTGGATTCGTGTTGCCAAATGGTTGGCAAAAGTTTATAATGACAAGGAAAACAGGTTATTTTAATCAAATTTGTCTACTTTAAAATAGCATTTATGTATAAATCCAGCCTTTATCTTTCGAGGATCCATCCAGTTAATCAGAGCTGACTTCATTGACAGCTTGCTCCTGTTAATTACCACAGTGTTTTAATTGAATGCCCCAAGGTATTGATGTAGTCAACAACCAATTCAAGTCTCAGAACACTAGAAATCCTGGCAGAACTATGGAGACAGTTTATCAATATCTACGGTATTTATTATTTTTAAAAAACTACACTAAGTCTATGGGTACATGGATAATGACAGAACAGTATTTAAACAGTATGATTAACAGAGATTTCTTAAAAACTAAAAGTAATTTCCTTGCTAATGCTCATACTATGTATTTTGAATAACAATTAACATATGCTTTTTACAAGATAAATCTCAAGTGACTATTTCATATATTATACAGAATTTTATATATTATATTATATATATAGAATTTATATATTATATATTGTATTAGAATTTTAAGGTAAATGTGATACTTTTAACAGTTACTTGGGTTTTTGAATTGGGAATTAAGATTCCCATAATATAGTAGATAAATCCTTAGCCTGGGCATCAGGAAACAATAAACTTGTATTTCACGGTTGACTACCTGAGATTTATGTGACCTTGTTGAGGTGTCCTGATCACTGTGAGAGGTATTTTTGTTCCCCGTCTGAGAAAGCAGTATGGTCCCCTGCCTGCCTATCCAGGTTCATCTCATCTCATGCCACCTGCCACCTACCGACCTCTACGCTATGGTTCTACAATCTCATTGCATGACTTGTAGTTGCCTGATCTGTCAATGCTCTCTCTTGCTTTTAGGCCAGTCAACTGATTCTTAACGGAAAGTTTTGAGGCAAGATCCTGAAACACTCTTTCTCTCCTCCTACTCACTTTTCCCCTAATTATACATCAATATATCTTTTTAGTGCAGTATAGATATGACCCCTTCCCTGAAACTTTTCCTGACTCTCCTCTTGCTTATGTCCTGAGGTACTTGTGTGTGCTCCCATATCACTAGGGTGAGCATAAGTCCTGTGTTTCCAGGTATAGTCCCAGTTTATATATGTTTTCTTACTTGAATTAATAATAGTGACCACTTTTACTCCCCAGTATCCCAATTTATATAATAAATTATACAGTTGCACTACACAGCATCTTCTGTTTATTCCTGCCATTCCCATTTATAACTTTGTATTGTTACTGCCAAGTTATGTGACTGTTTTCTCTAGGAGAATGTAAGATTCTTAGCATTAGGCAAACTATAACTTATTTGCCTCAGCATCACCAGAACTTTTAATAAGTATCTAGTTTTTGGTTCTAAGTATCTAGGCATGGATCATGTTACTCTCAAGATTTCTGTTGTTGAAAATTGACAGTTTTTAAACTCCATACTCATGCTGAAAATCAGAGTTATATTTGTTAATTATACCTCAACATTAAAAATAAGGAATGCACACTAATATATATTTAATTATTTGCATGTTATATGAAAACTATAATATATTAATATATTATAAAACTTATAAAAATTTATAATATAAATTCAAAAACATAAAATAAAATAAATATACATAGTGGATCTAATGTTTTTCTATACTTCATTGGATTATATTGAGCCCCTGTTAAAATGTGATGTTACCATTTCACAAATGAACAAAGCAGATGTATAAAAGAGTCCATAATAGAAAAACTTATTCTATATGTAATCTATAAATTATTTGGCAAATGGTTATGTTTATTCTTCTTATATTATTTTCCCCCAACCACAATATTAAAGAAGGAAGAATAGGAAAAAATAAACATGTGAGAGCATTTGGTTGATGAATAATTTGAATGTTTTGAAAATTATGAATCTAGAGATAGTGTTGTCAATGTTATAGAATTCTTATCTACGTATTCCAAGGACTTAATAACTCAGCTCTTGAAATTTCTTTCTATGTCCCTAGAAATAATATTCTATGGAAAAGAGCATTAATATGTCACAAAATTATAACTATGTCTGTTACATTAGGGTAATAAGTTCTTCCATTTACACAGTGATTTAAAGATAACCAAAATTTTGACAGATATTATCTTTTTTCTTTACAAAGACTTTGTGAGATAAATAGTAGATATATTATTATTTTAATTTTTTCTTTCTGACAAAATTGATCTCAGTTTGTGATGTTGCCAAAGAGGCTTCTCATTTAAATCCAGTACCCCTTTTATTAATATTAACCATTTGTCTAAGCATATGAATTAATAATGCATTAATTAGTTTTAATGTAGTCTTAAATTACTTAAAATAAAAACTCTAGTTACCACTTAGTTACTAGCTACAACCTATTACCATAATTCTCTTACACCAATGACATTTATAATTGGTGCAGGTTTAAGAATTGATTAGCTATTATAATAGCTATAGTACCAAAAAAAAATATATAGGAATTTCCTGAGTTAAATTCTTCAGGAACTACAGTAGCAGACATGCTTGAAAACTTTTTCTTCTCTTTTGACCATCCTCCCCATTTTCACAGATACATCATTTTATATCCTAAACACCAAATGGAACCATGAGGTATGCTACCAAGACATGCTAAGAATACCTTGTTGGTTTGAGGGAAGGAAAATCGCATGTGCTATGGTTTCAATGCATCCCCCAAAGTTCTCTGTTGCAAACTTAATCCCCAATGCAATATTGTTGGGAGGTGGGCTGAATGAGAAGTGTTTAGGTCAAGAGGGCTCCACCCTACTAAATGGATTAATGCTTATTATAAAAGGGCTTTAGGCTGCTAGTTCAATCTCTTGCGTGTTCATTATATCTCCCATCCATGTGATATCTTCCACTGTGTTATGACACAACACGAAGGCCCTCACCAGATGCCAGTGCCATGTTCTTGAACTCTCCATCCTCCAGAATTGAGTCAAATAAATTTCTGTTCATCATGCATTACCCAGTCTCAGATAGTCTGCTATAGCAGCATAAAACAGACTAAGACAGAGTAAATCATGTTTTTTTCCTTCTTTCGAAAGGTTATCTGCAGTTTATTTTAATCTGATTTTCTCATGAATAAAAGAAAAGTTTTATTTATTATTTATGTACTCAATAAAATGGTAGTCTATGTCTTACTTCATTGGTGACTCACTTGCACTGAAGTCTGGACAGATGTCTGTGTTTTAGAAAATTGTGTGTCTGGCTTGGTAGAGTAAGAGGTTGAATTTCCTTTGAGTAAAAAATTGAGAGTGATCATCCAAAAATTTAAAAGTTGAAGTGTTTGAACTTGAACAAATATGATGCTAATCATTCTTAGTCAAGAAGTTTTTTTTGTAATCAAGTACAGTTTTCATAACTTTCAATAGATAAAAATAAAGCCAAATTTAGTATAAACTATTTTAACAAATTATATTAGCTTATTATTCATTAGGCTCTAGAATCATAGAACGAATGTATTAAATGTTGAGTTTGTTCTGGAAAAACACATATTAACTTTATCATAGTTAATATTGAATTATTTAACAACCCAAAACCTCACTGAAAAGTAATTTTCAAATAACGGATTTGTTAATACTGGGAACTCATTCAAGTTTCTAATTCTCCTCAGTCATATCTAAAGTAAATGTTAAATCATCAAAGAGGTTTTCCATGAACCACCCTATCTAAGTTACCTACTATGTCCCTCCCACATAATGCTCTAACATGACTTTGCAGGACTCATCACTATTTTAAATTATTTGATTTCACTTTTTTAGATCTCATTACTAACTTAAACTATCCTATTTTTTATATTTATCAAATACTGTATTGTATCCTTTTACTAGAATACAAGTCAAATGAATGGAGGAATTCTGACTATTTTTTATGACTGTAATCACATAAGAGGCATTGAATGTTTCTCAGTATGTTCAAGTTAAATGGATAAATGAATGAATAGATGAATGATTAATAATTATTTCAATGAGTTTGAAGTAATGGAAAAGATGGGCTTTGAAATCAGATAAACCTAGGTTTGGATTGTCGAAAAATTAATCTCTCTGTAGCTCAATTATTAGGACAATAATAACACATATAACAGAGATCAAATGAGACCATTAAAATGTTAATATTTGCATTCTAATAGCAATGAGTATTTGTTTTTTTTAAGCTTGCATGTTCCCTTTTAAAGGCACAATATAGAGTAAATAGTAAGAGCATGTCTTGTCAGACTGCCTAGAATAAAATGTGCCCTTTATGACTCAGAATGTCATTGCCGGTATACAATTTATCTAATTTCTCTATGCCTCCACTTTTTAATCTGTAATAAGGATATATATATTTCCAGTCTTATAATGTTTTAAAGGAAGAGTTTATTGTTTAATTATTAATTACTTTTAATTATAGCTATTAATAATCTATCATTTGTTATTAGTGTATTACCCAGGAACTGTGTCAATGTTTATTAATAGTAGTATTTTTATTTTCCTTTTCTCATTGGATTTCTTCAAGAAAGTAATAAATTCAATTAGAATTTTTTGGGTTTGCAGTGCTTATAGAAATCTCAAATAATTGCGCCTAGGGACAGACATTGTTACGTGACTGAATGCTCAGGAGAGTGGTTTATTTCAAAAATCCTTATTTGAAGATATTTAGTACATTCAGGCTACCGTAACAAACATCACAAACTAGGTAGCTTATAAAAAATAGAAATTAATTTCTCAAACTTTTGGAGGCTGAGAAGTCCAAGATTAAGACACTAGCGGATTTTGTGTCTGGTGAGGGGCTGCTGTATGGTTCATGGATGGCACTTTCTAGCTGTGTCCTCACAGAATGTAAGAGACAATCCAGCTCTCTGGAACTTCGTTTATAAGGGTACTAATCGTATCCATAAGAATTCTATCTTCATCATTTAATCACCTTTCAAAAACCCCAGCTCTTACTATCATTACATTGGTGATGAGCTTTCAACATAAGAGTTTAGGGGGCACACAAACATTCAGATCATAGCATAGGGTGATAATCATAAAACTATAGATACAGACATGGATGGACACTAAATTTTATAAAAAAAGGACATCCAATGAGAACACAAAATCATTACAGAATTGAAAAAGTAAGAATTTTGAAAGAGAGCAGCAAGAATCTTGCACAAGACTGAAAAGTTTGAGAGCAGAAAGAAGAAACAATAAAGTGTGGAATCATGGAAACCAACAAGCCAAGTTTAATGGGTGGAAAATCGTAGAAATTGGTAAAGAGAGGTCAAGCAAAGGATGCTTTGAACTGTTCGGTGTCATGGCCAGTAAGAAAATCAGTATTGTGTTGAAGGTAGAAACTATAATATGAAAGGATGAGAAGTGAGTGTGATATTAATATGAAGATATAGCAGCAGCAAAACAACAAAGGGGAGATGATAGGAAAATAATAGGAAAATGAGGCTTGGTTGAGTAGAACGTTTAAAATTTTCTTTTGTTTAAGATGCAGCAGACTTGATGTGTAAGGCCTTATACGATCTCACCCCTAACATACAGAAAAATCAGATGCAGTCTCTTAGTTTATGAACTGCCTGCCTTTAAACATCAAGTGCTATAATTCTGTATTATGTTTCTTTCTCACTTCCTTTCCTCTGCTTTCTCTTATTTTTAATCTTGTTTCTTCATTTTATTTTATTTTTACCCTGAGAAAAGGCCTTGAGGTGGATTACAGAGATAAATGAAGTGTCCAATATAGAAAAATAGGAAGAAGTGCAAAGGGAGAACAGAATTAAGGATACAAAATGAAGATAGAAATGATATTAACATTAATATGTATATGTAAAATTCCCATGCCGTTACTAAGTACAGACTCAAAATCTGGCATTAAATTTTCTTGCCACTAATATGAAGGAAAAATCACCATCTGATAAATAATATTATAAAAGTATAAACCATTTCAAGACTTTAAATTTCTAAGAATAATAATATTTACCTAGTAATTATTAGAAGTAGGGCTAGTTTTCTTTGAAAGCCATTCAAATACGAAAATCTATAAAACAAGTTGTTTTGGTATCAGAATATAGTTGCTGTCTATTCTCTGTAGTAGGATAATTTTAAATTGTGTTAAAGAAAATAAGAAGTAGGCCACAGGCCTGAGGTTGTCTCCGTACTACAACCTTTTCAAAAAGCAAACTAAAACTTAATGTGGAGGAATTTCTTGTTACCGATTTTAAAAAAATCAAGTCTTACTTAATCACAAACAGACAACCAGCCAATTAGTTATATAACTAGGGACTTCCCATCTTCCCATACCCAAATAAGGCAAATTCCCAGCTGTAGCCAATCAAGTTGATGTCTTTGCTTTATTTCCACATTCAGCCTATAAAAGTTCACTGTTCGCACTGCTGGTGGGAAGCCCTCCGAACCTCTTTTTAGGTGCCCAATACATAAAGTGTTGTTTGCTCAAACTCTGTTAAATTTAATTTGTCTAAAGTTTTCTTTTAATATTCATGATGAAAATAAAAAGCAATTTGACAAATCTAGAGCATATGCATGATTTATTCTATTTGAGGTTAGCAACTTATGGCTAAACTCCATTCATACCTATGTTCATTTGCTAGAGTGTTAAAAAGCTTGGTCTGTACGGACCTCAATAACAAAGGGTTAGCCTGTGTTTATGTGGTATATCTCCTTACTGCTTGTTCACAGTATCGAAGGCTTAAAAAAGGGTACTCGATCTGCAAACAACCTTATTTATTCTTTTCGCATTTCTTTGTAATCATAAATACTGGCACAGTATTCTATAATGCAGCAGTTTAACCCAAAAGCTGGCAGATCTTTGTATAAAATGTTAACCTGAGAAATAGAAAATTGAAGTTTATCACACAGGAAGCTATTGTACTATTTGGATAGAATGTCTGTAATTTGAAAAAGTCTGCTTTGTCTTTAAAAATGAGGGAGGGTGATATAAACTATATTGTAAGTCAAAACAATCAGTTCATGTCTATTTTTTAACATGTAATCAAAGATAGGAACTCACAATTCAGAATGCTCCTGGAATGGTTTTGAGAACATTATATGCCTTTGCTCATTTAATCTTCATTATGTTATGATCTTTTCAGAGATTTATAATTCTCATTATAATATGACCAAACTGAGAATAGGACACTAAGTAACATCCAAAATTACATAGATTTTTTTTTTTTAATCTTGCTACAACAGAGTGAAATTTGAAATTAACCTGACTGTAACTCTGGCTACAGAATCTATGCTCATAAGCACTAAACAGCAAATCTCCTCCTTGTGCAGAGAGCAATAATCTTGCACTGTCTATGCTGTGTAATGCTGTAGACATTAAAGTGGCCATGAGCACTTGAAATGTGGCAAGTCAGAACTGAGCTACGCTTTAAGAATAAACTATTCATCAGATTCTGAAGACGGTATAAAAAATAAAATCATAAAATATCTCATTAATGCTTTTTATAATAATTAAATGTGGAAATAATATTTGAGATATATTGATTTAAATAAGATATCATTAATATTATTAAAATTAATTTTACATGTTTCTCTTTCTCTCTTTTTATCATGTGTCAACTTTTTTAACATGATAGTGGAAAGTCAGATTGTAGGATCCAAACAAATAGTTAATAAATGAATAAACTAATTAATGGTTGATACATTATAGCTACTCATCTGGTTAAACTGTCAGAATTCTAGTTCAATGTAGATGTACCAATATTTTGGCTTTGGTGAGAGTCCCTGTCTGCAGAATAGGGATACTCTTTTTAAAAATTTTTAACAATGCTTCTTTAAAACCGCTTTATTGAAGTATAATTGAAATACAGAAATTGTATATACTTAATATAACGCAAATCAATGTTCATTTGGAGATAAGTATACATCCATAAGACTATTACCACAATCTGTGCCATAAACATATTCATCAAACAGTGGCAGTCTTAATGAAATAAAATAATATAATGGCAGTTATTGAATGCTTGCTCAGTGCCAGTCACTGTTCTAACCTTTTATATGTATTATTTCATTCAATATTTACAACTGCATTTTATGGTTATTATTGATATCCTTACTTCACAAATAAGAAACTGGAGCCAACAGAGGTTAAATAAAATTCTGAAAGGTGAACTGGAGCCAACAGAGGTTAAAGAAAATCCTGAAGGGCAAATAATTAGTAATTGGTGGAAATGGAATTTGAACCTAGTCAGGCTCTGGTACGTGAGGATGGGGACATGAGTAATGTACTGCATTTGTCATAGGGAGATCCATTTTCTAATGTTCTAATGTCATCCTTTAGCTCCTGGGGTAATTTAGGGCAAGGCAAAAAAAAACATCTGAGTTAAGAATTTGCTCATCAGTGAAATGAAAGGATCTAAACAACTTTTAACGTATTTTTTTTAACACCATCTAAGTTTGAAAATACAATATGGATGCACTTTTCCCTCTAGGTTTTTATATCAGCATTCCCCATATAAATCATACAGCACAGCCAAAGCGAACTATGTATTGGTCCTTGAATACACCAAACATCTTCTCTCTTGTACCTCACCCATGCTGTCCTCCTTACCTACATGTATTCTTGTTCATTTCTCACTACGGAAACTATTTAATTTTCAGTGCTCATATTAGTCTCGTAACCCTCTTTGTTATTTTTTATTATTCAGCTGCATATAACTTCTTTGCCTTTCAAACAATCATTATTTTTAAATTTCTTTTGGAATCTATCTCACTTCACATTATGTTTATTGGATATTCGCCTAATTATTTCTCATTTATAAGCTATATCACGTAAAATATCATGCTTTATTCCCATGTGTATTTCCTGCATTTTGCATTGATCATAAATGCTTTAATATATTTTTCAAGTTAAATGGCATCTTCACCTGACTACTGACAATTTCAAGGTGGTAATTTCTCTCTCTGGAGATAAATAGGTATACAGATAGGTATAAATAAAATTGCCCTCACAAAAAGAGATGGCAGTCAAAACTTGTGAAATTCACTGTAACAATTTTGAGAAAAAAGAAATAATTATGGAGTTTATATATCTTCTTTTTTCCTAACCTGAAAAAATATTGAATACAAATATTTTTATAATACACACGTAATTTTTCTTCATTTAGCATCTAATAATGTATTTCCAGTGTCTAATCTTAATGCAATTGAAAGTAATTACATATTTGGCATGTTCAGGGGTTCTCTGTATGGTAAATTATACCATCAAATATTCATTTTAAACTTTATTCTGTTCTATATATTAAGATATGTCAGAAAATTTTCCAGAGTAAAAGTCTATTAGATCAATATATTAAGCCTTAAAATTATTAAGTGATTCAAAATGCAAAATTATTTAAGTTGAAAGAGTCATTTTGAAAATTTAACAGAGACTTGCAATTCATACTCTAATAAAGAGACAGAGTAGTTAAAAATAAATTAACAGTTCAATGCACTGTGGAGAAGCATTGACAAATTTTACGCAGCCTTGATGCTATGGTCAGATTTGATTATTAGGTAGATTAGTGTTGTAGCAATGCCCCAAACAGATGAGATACCAGGAAAAATAGAGAAAACTAACTCGGAGTATGTTAAACTAATTCCCACAGTTAATAAAAGGGACTTGAACTGAGATAGATCTGGAAGTGCTTTGAATTGAATTGATTAGGGGACAATGACAAAGATAAAAATTTTAAAAATGCTGGCAGATATGAAAATGAAGGTAATAAAAGAAGAACTTCCAGATTTCTGGGTAAGGCAATGGCTATTTACCCCCATATGAAATACAAGAAAAGGGACAAATTTATCCTTTTTGAGGAAAAACAATGAAATTAGTTTTGTGTATTTTAATTTATTTTGGATATAGTATATGCAAGAGGAGATATGCTAAAAAATATAAATACAGCAATGTCTGGGTTAGGCAAGGCGTTTAGAGCTGTAAAACTAAAATTTAGTAATTCTGATTCAGTCTAATTTAAACTTGTGTTTTGTTTGAGATATAGTACTTAACCTCACCATGCTTTAGTTTCTTCATTTGTTATCTAGCAAAATCATAGAGAGAAATGTTAATTTTATTAATACAATTAAAGTACTTAAAATAGTTGTTGGAATATTCAATGAATGTTAGCTAAAACAAACAGCGAAAAAGTGATATCTCTATTTAGATTTTACTAAGGGTAAAATTTTTTTCTAATAAAGTTACTTTGGAACCAGATGATTTGGTGGAATGTACAGCAGCTTGTACAGATGAGCGAGAAAAATTGTCATAAATTTAGGTGTTTTGCAAGAAGGCCAAGTTCTCTGCTTAACAGTTGGGAGAGAGTAAGAGTGGTAAAGGAAACATATCTACAATTTGTTCGAAGTCATTCAAGTGAATTGAAGTTCAAAGACAGCCCATTTGATTCAAGATCTAGTCGGATATACTTTAAAACTTTTTTTTGATTATTCATTACTCCAAGTATCTAACACTCATGAACCAGGATATTTATGGATACTAAATATTTCTGGACTATATATTATGCTTTATTGACTTTTATATCTATCTTACACCAATCCCACACTGTCCTGAATATTGTAGCTTTAGAGGTGTCTAGTATTAATTTTCCTAAAAAATACAGGAAAAAAGCAAAGGCATAATTTCATATGTACTCTAATTTAAGTTATATTTAAAAATTATATACATAATAGAATCTAATTCATCATTGCCATAAATAATACATTTTTAAATTTTGGCCTACATAAATATTTGGAACCATGTGTCCACAAGGGAAAAGTCTGAATTTTTTCTATCTTACTTTTAAGTCTGAGTAAGATATTAACCTTACCAGGTGATAGGACAAGGTGACAAATAGATGAGAAACAAAATACAAATTATGTAAATCATGTTTTTTCTTCAATCAGTATTTATTTCATATACATTTTAACACTTAGTGTATGTCACAAATGGCTTTGGGGAATATGCAGAGAATAGGAAAACAATGTCTGCTGCTCATAGACATTAAAATCTAGTAATAAAGCCAGATAATAAACACGTGGATAAATGTAGTTAATGGCAATAGTAATAAGTGTTGTAAAGGAACAAAACTGTTACTGTAAAAGGTAAGGATGGTAAGGGGAACAAATGTAAGTAAAATGATTAAAAGAGTAGACAACAACAACAAAGGCTGTGAGTTTGATGAAAATTGGATTGATTTGAAGAACATAAAGGTACCTCATGGAACTGCAAAATAATAAGATATGGTTAATGCCGAAGGAAATGAGGTTGAAAATGTGGTCTGAGATGAAGAAGGGCCTATTAGGTTCTATTAAGTAATCTGAACTTGTGTTTGTTTTCTAATTCATTGGGAAATCTTTGGAGGGTTAAAAGACAGGAATGTATGTATAATTAGAGTTTGCATTATTTAACAGACTATCTCAAGCTTTTGGGCATAGAACAACAACATTATTTTTTTGGCTCACCTATCTGAAATTTGGTGAAATGAAGGTTTATCTTTGCTACATAACATCACCTGGGTCAGCTCAACAGGGAACTGGAGGATCTACTTGAGAAATCTCTCACATGGGTGAAAGTAAATGCTGGCAGTTGGCAGGAAACTAAGTTGGTGCTGAGAGCCAGGAACCTGTTCCTTTCCATGTAAATCTCTTCAGAAACACTTCCCCACTGGGCTCCTTGGGCATCTTCACAACAAGGTAGCTGGGTATAAGGTGAGCATCCCAAGAGACAGAAAGTGGAAACTGCTGGTATCTTTGATACTTGTTCTGGAAACTGGTACATGATTTCTATTATTACACTGTTGGTTCTGTGTACAGAGCCCAGATTTCAGGGAGAGGCACAGCCTGTATTCCTCAATGGGAGGAGCATCAAAGAATTTTGGTGCCACATTCTTCTTTCCGGCTACCAATTATTTACGTTTCTCCCACATGTAATATATAGTTACCCTGTTTTAGAAACCCCAGAATTTGTGTGCCATTAAAGCATCAGAAAAAGATTGTACGCTAAGACCTCATCATCTAAATCATGTATAAGTATGGATGATACTCCTTATGTGCTTTTCCTTTGGTATGTTTTCTCAAGTCCAGCTCTCCTTGGTATAAAGCCTGGGAAATAAAGAGGCAAGTTATCTGCCATCAACGCATCAAACATTTATTTATTGAACAGGCATAAGATAATTACAATAGTCATTGGAGGGGGTGGGTGGATAGGAGGCACAGTACAGTCACTTATCCATAATAATTATTAAATCCAGGTGAAAAATGTTGCTCATTTTTTGACTGTGTCACAGTGCTGCTTCTAAGAATGATTATGGCTTGCAGCATCTCTCTTACGGATTTTTGTTTTACCCTCTGAAAGATCCTTCATTTTCCATAAAATGTAGCTCCTGTTTGCTGCTGAGTAGTTTTCTCATCCTGTTTTCTGACCATAAAAGTTTAGGACTTTAAAGATCTGCTTGTTATTTTGTGTGGTCTCTGCTCCATTCAGTCTAATCTGGCAGGGCTTCCACCAGAATCATTTGCAGGCATTCTGTGAATGTTACTGCTGTTCACTCCATTAGATAGAAGCCACAACCACAAATCTCATTGAGATAAGCTTTGCTATGACTTGAAATTCTTGTGAGGCTACTATAAGACAATAGCAGCTATTTGAGCTTAGAGTTTATTATGCACTGGCAGTCAGATATGACTAGAGCTAAAGCAGCAGGTGAGTGGGGGCCGGCCATCTCTCTCTTCTTATAGTCTTAAGACCTCCTCACTGTGATGCCTCCACGTGGGATACTTTGGGCTTTGGCAACTCATTGTGGCTGAGTTCCAAGAGTGAGTATCCCAATAGAACCATGTGGAATTTGATGACCTAGCCTCATCAGTCATATAGCATTATTTCTTTCATAGACAAAGGTTTCCAGGATTAAAATGATGGCAACATAGAGCTCCATCTCTTGTTAAAGGGATTGCCAAAGTTGTATTGTAAGAAGATCATGTGGAATAGGACATAGTATTGCAGTTATTTCTGAGAACATACACAGTAAGAATTTAGACTAAACTACTTTAAAAAAGAAATCAAATATGCAATAGTTTTAAAAACTTAGAAGTTTATTTTATTTTATTTTATTTTATTTTTGTCTTATTGTATCAGTCCAGAGGTAAGTGGGCTTTGTCTAGCACCAAGACTCTGAAATTCTCAAAAGGTGGCTTCCATCTCTGGGCCACTCTGGAAGATACGTCTTCCCTGGCAATGAGTAAGAGCCAAAGGAATATATGTCACATTCCTTCCAAGTGCAGCCTGACGTAGCACACATCACTTCAGCTCCCCATAATTGGGCAACACTTAGTTATGTGTTATACTAAGCTGCAAGAAAAGATAGAACATGTGGTCCTTTGCTGGGCAATGATGTGTCTGATAGAAACTGAGTGGTTATACTTTTAACAAAAATGAAATGAATGCTGTTGAGAAACTAGCAGTTTCTTCCACAAATGACATAATCTAATTCTTGTTTCGAGCCGTGAATTTGTTACTGTTGGGAGAGTAGACTGGAAAGTGAGTAAGAGTGGAAGCACATCCCCATGTTAGAAGGTAAGTGCAGCAGTCTAGGAAACATTTGATGTTGGCTTGGACAAAATAGTAAGTGTAGAGACTGGACTTAAATTTTTGGATGGTCTAACTAGGTATATGGTGGTATTGCTAAAAACAAAGAGAAAAGGTTCTATTATAGGGTGGAATTGAAATCTAGATTTTTATTTTCTGACATGCTAATGTTCGTGCGATTCCTTGATAAATGAAATGGCAAGTTGAAAGTTGGCTAAATTAATTTAGAACTCAGGAAAAATCATGGATAGAATTTTTCATTTGGGATCAACAGTATATAAATGCTCTTCATTGAACTATTTAAAACTATAAGCTTGCCTTGGAAAACTCAGGATATCAGAAAATCACTGATTAAGAAAATGATGCAGAGAAGTGAAGAGCAGCAATGTGGCTGTTGGTTTAAAGACTATAGAAAGTCATCTGGGAAGCAGAAATCCTAAAGGATGAAAAACGGAAGGAAGACTGACGTTGTTAAGCTCCTTTTTTTTTTTTTTTTCCTTTTCTTAGAGATTTAATTGTGCTTATTAGGGTAAGTAATGCAAGGATATTTCTTGGTTACAGTACTGGGAAGTTCTTGATTAAATTTCTTCGCCATTTTTCTGCTTCTATCTCTCTGCTTAGTTTGCTGTTTAAATATCTCTCTCTGAGAGGATCGTTCAATATAAAGAAGTTCTCCCTGTTATTTTCTCCCACAGAATATGCTTATTTCTTGTATAATATTTACCACAATTTTTAATTTTATCCTAATTTGTATGAATGTTTTTTGTATGCAAAATATATATCTTATTTAGAATGTAACATCCTAAAGTATATAATTTGTACTTTGCATAAAATTGGAAATTTTCAAAAATTTGGCTAATGACTAATGGGTGCATTTTTTAGAGTTCTCTCTTTGTGCACTTCTCTCTATGAACACATTACTGGCTGTAAAACACAACAAGAAAGGCCCATACTCTAAGAAGCTTGGGAACATGGACGCAGTCTGAGACTGTAGGCATTAGAGCAGTATTGATTTTCCCTTTTTTCTTCGGGAGTTCTTTTTTAGCAACAGTGCTCTTTGCTCCCTCTTCATCATTAAAGTCATAGTATTTGAAGAGCTGTGATTAGAGTAAAGGACTGTGGAATATGCACCAAGAAGCCCATTAGTACAGCTTTTAGTGTTGTTCTTAAGCTTGCCAGTCGCATAGGTAAAAGGAGTTCTGAAAACTTTATTTAGAATAACCCAACTTATGTATCAATTGTGGCTTGGACCAAAGCCATACCTAGTAATAA
Source organism: Indri indri (assembly GCA_004363605.1). Classification (NCBI taxonomy): domain Eukaryota; kingdom Metazoa; phylum Chordata; class Mammalia; order Primates; family Indriidae; genus Indri; species Indri indri. Next base: position 15,080 of record RJWJ010001759.1, read on the forward strand.
AAATCTGTGCATTGGGCCAGGCGCAGTGGCTCATGCCTGTAATCCTAGTACTCTGGGAGGCCAAGGCAGGAGGATCGCTTGAGGTCAGGAGTTTGGGATCAGCCTGAGCAAGAGTGAGACCCCATCTCTACTAAAAATAGAAAAAAAAAAAATTAGCCAGTCAACTAAAAAAATAGAAACAAAAAATTAGCCGGGCACGGTGGCAAGCACCTGTAGTCCCAGCTACTTGGGCGGCTGAGGCAGGAGGATTGCTTGAGCCCAGGAGTTTGAGGTTGCTGTGAGCTAGGCTGACACCATGGCACTCACTCTAGCCAGAGCAACAAAGTGAGACTCTGCCCCCCCCCCCCCAAAAAAAAAAAAGAATTAAAAGAAAAAAATCTGTGCATTACTTGTCTGTATCTTCTGGCTATTTCCTTTTTGATCATGTGGCTCTGGAAAATGTATGGTTAAGGACTCTGATATTGTATGTAGAAACCAAACACAGTTTCGGTGGTGAAATAACATGCAAATATAAAAGTTGCAATAACCCTAAAGAAAAGGTTTGTTATCTGTAACATCCAGATATCTTAACAGAGTGTAATATATATTCAGTGACATGTGTGAGGTTACAAGTCTAATAAGTAAAAGAACAGGAATTAGATTCCAACTATGTTGGGATACAAAGCTATGTGGTCTCCAAATTATATTAATTTGCTTACATGGCAAATAATGATAGCATCCGTAAAAGAGAGTATCCTTTTTTACTCTAAGTTTTTCAGAATCTTACTAGATTTGAGAGAAAGGAGCATGCCCTGAGAAATCGTAGCTATGGGGGATACATATTTGCAACAGATGGGATTTAGATATAAGTAGGAGAGAAAGATGAACTTTCAAGGTGCTGGAGGTGTAAAAGGGCAAGTTAAAGCTCACAGTACTGAGAACAGCCTTTTCCTCATCCACCACTGCAGCCAAGTAATAGGTTGAGACTGAGTCAAAAATACAATAACCACATGCACTGAATTCCTCTGTCGTTCTGTTTCTTTCATGTTTCCATAATGTTATTGCAAAAATTTGACCTTTAATAATTAATAAGCAACATGAATTCATTTTTTTCATAGACTGACTTGACATAAGACTACCAGGGTTGTTACAGCACTGTTCTTTTTTGTTTTTCTTTTTTTCCTCTGAGGCAGTAATTACTTATAATAAATGTTCTTTTGAAGTTACATTTTAGGATACTCCTAAATCCATTTCTCACAAATTAAAAAGATGCACATGCAGACTATTATGACAATAGAAAAACTGGATTCTGGTAGACTTAATTTTTTTAGCCATTTGTTTCATTTTCTGACTTATTAAGATTTATGAGCTTTTCTCTTCTGAAGTGAACTCTATACCTGCCTTCACAAATCAAGTGCATGCAGAACGAGATTCGCTGCAACTTGCCTAAAGTGTAATAAAATCGACCAAAAGAAAGCCAAAAGTTCTCTTTTGCAAAATATGAATAATGTTACAGGAGAGACTAACATTCATCCTAGCTCTCCTTCATACAAATGCCCCTAAAAGAATTTATGACTTGAGTGAATGACTAGGCTAGTGGGATGCAGTTTTCTAGGCTAAGATGTAAAATATCCTAAGAACATTTATTACTGCTTGACTGAACCCGAACTTTTTTCAGACCATAGGACTGCAAATCAGAGATGTCATGCTGGAAAAAATAGTTACTATTAAATTTGGAGGATAATGCAAAATAAGGTTAAGCTATTTGAATTATCGTTTATTTTTTATCTGATCTACTTTATATTCTACGAGAATTTATGAGTAGTGTCTAGCTAAATCATCAACAATGACATTAAACTGGGAATGATATTCATTTGGTTAGGCTGTTTTGTAACCAAGTTTTTTCAAAATAATTGTATTCACTAAATACGTTAGCAACTTTATCATTTGTATCTTTTTCATTTTTCTAACAGAGAGACAAAAACGTGAAACAAATTGAAAAGTATTTGGAGATTAACACAACTTTAATATATTTCCTGAAGTTGCTTTGAAATAAATATTAAAAATCTCCATGATATGTGAAATAACCAGTTATAAAATTATTATTTGGGCTAAAAAGTCCAGATGATTTAACTTGGATTTTATTTTATCCACAAAGTGAATATTTTGACACATTTATTTCCATATGAATTATTCAGAGTTTATTTTCTTATGTTTTTCTATTCAATTTTAGACTTAGATAAACAGTTTCTATTTATTAAAATATATATGATTCTTTTTCAATTCATAAAACAGACAAATATTTTTAATCCATAGGTCAAACAGAAGATTAGTAATATTAATTTATACGTAACAGTTATAAATTCATAAGGAACATATGAATGTTTATGTAATGGTGTTTAAGACAGGAAAAGACAACTATGAAAGAAAAAATGCTATATGGCCAATGAAATTGTCAATTTTTAAAACAATGAGATATCACATATCATATTAGCCTTTTTAAAAAAGTATAAGATCCATTGTTGGAAAAGTGTATATTCCAAGCGCTGTTTGTAAGAATCATATATATTTTGGTGGAAAGAACTAACATAGATAAATTTGTATAATTTCCTTTCTCTATACACTTAAGTAAGTAACTTATACAATTTAAGCCTCATTTCCTTATTCTGTTAAATTATGCTAATAATGTCTACTTAATGCAACTATGGCATGAAGAAAATCAGGCACATGATATTCTTCGTGTAATGACTTCATACTAGAAGTTACATAACTGTAGCCATTATGCTGATGGTACTTTTTGGTTATGTCTGTATTTTCTAGCATGAAGTTTGGTAACCATAAATAAAAAAACTTTAAAATATTCAGATCTTTGGTGCAATAATTATATCAGTAAGAATTTATCCTAAGAAACAATCAGATGTGTACATACACACACATACAGACATAATATCAACTTTTATTATAAATATATACTGCTTATTAAAAATATCTACCGATAGACAAATATTAAATAACTCATAGGTTTTTTTTATTAAAACTAATTTTGGGGTTGTTTGTTTTTTCTTGCTGATTTGAGTTCTTTGTAGATTCTGTATATTAGTCCTTTATTGGATGTATAGTTTGCAAATATTTTCTTCCATTCTGTAGGTTGTCTCTTTGTTGATTATTTCCTTTGCTGTGCAGAAGCTTTCTAATTTAATCAAGTCCCATACATTTATTTTTGTTGTTGCTGCATTTGCCTTTAGGGTCTTAGTCATAAATTCTTTGCCTAGACTGATGTCAAGAAGAGTTTTTCCCACATTTTCTTCTAGAATTTTTACAGTTTCATGCCTTACATTTAAGTCTTTAATCCAACTTGAGTTAATTTTTGTACGTAGTAAGAGATAATGGTCCTGTTTCATTCTTGCGCATGTGGCTATCCAGTTTCCCCAGCACCGTTTATTGAATAGTGCTTGCCTTCCCCAGTGTATGCTGTTGTCTGCTTTGTTGAAGATCAATTGGTTGTAGGCAAATAGTTTTATATCTGGATTTTCTATTCTGTTCCATTGGTCTATGTCTCTACTTTTATATCAGTACCACACTCTTCTGAAAAATATGTCAACAGAAGTTTTTCAAAAGAAGATAGAAAAATGGCCAAAAATATTTGAATGAATACTCAATATCTCTAATCATCAGGAAAATGTAAATTAAAGCCGCAATGAGTTATTACGTTACCCCTGTCAGAATGGCCATTATTAAAAAATTAAAAAACAATGGATGCTGGTGTGGATGCAGAGAGAAAGGAATGCTTATGCACTATTGGTGGGACTTCAAATTAGTATAACCTCTACGGAAAACAGTATGGAGATTCCTCAAAGAAATAAATGTTGACTTATCATTCAATCCAGCCAACCCACTACTGGGTATCTACCCAAAGAAAAAAAAATCATTTTATCAAAAAGATACGTCCACTCGAATATTTACTGCAGCACAATTCACAATAGTAAAGATGTGGAATGAACTTAAGTTCCCATCAATTCATTAGTGTATTAAGAAAACGTGGTACATATTAATATATACCATGGACTACTGCTCAGCCATAAAAAGGAATGAAATAATGTCTTTTGCAGCAATTTGGATGGAACTGGAGACCATTATCCTAAGTGAAGTATCTCAAGAGTGGAAAAACAAACACCACATATACTCTTTAACAGTTGGGAACTAATGAATGGACATACATGGGCACAAAGAGATATAAAGATCATTGGAAATCAAGAAGCTGGGAGAGAGCAGGAGTGAAGGGGTAAAATCCTACCTATCAAATACAATGAACACTACCTGGGTGATGGGAAGAGCAAAAGCACTAACTTAAGAATTACAAAAGGTATCTATGTAAAAATAAAATACTTGGGGCATGGGAATTTGATGTTCCTATCACAAAGATTAAAAATGGATTTTTTTTCTTCACAACCCATAACACAATAAAAGTCCTATAAAAATAAAAATCGGACAAAAACCAACTGATTTTGAATATTTTTAATAGACTAAATTATTTTGGTGCAATTATCAGAAAAAAATAGGATGCTAACCCACCAGAACATGCTGATCTTGATTCCGGGATAGCTGCACCATCTACCTTACTTTAGGTTGGAGAGACATCTGTGGAACTCCTTTTCTGATATTTTAGTCTAGAGATGGGATTTCTGTCTCTCTCACTCTCAGAAGTATCACATTTTTAAGGAAACTTTAAAATGTCTTTTCTTTTTGAAATGGGCTTGGGGTGAGTATATACCTACTTTATTATTTTTCTCTTATTCAAATATTTTCCTTCTCTTCCTTTTTTTATGATAAACATAGGCATGATTACACATTCAGAAAAGTATAGACAATAGTACAATGATCAAATACCCAAAATATGCATTCAAAAATCATTGCTGTTTTTCTATATTTACTTCAGCAGCCATATATTCTTGTAACATTTTAGTCTAAATTATAGGTACCTTGACACTTGATTCTTAAATATCTCAAGCATGTAGCTCCAAAAATAAGTTAAAATTCTTCAATTTTACGATGCCATTATCATAGCTCAATATTAAAACAAATCACCTAATATTACTAAATGCAAATTCTATATTCGAGTATATTCAGATATTCTAAAATTGCCTTTTATAACTGTTTTGCTCCTATCTGGAGTCAATACAGGAATCCCACATGTATTTGGTTGTTTTGGCTCTTAAATTTCTTTTAATCTAGGAAAGACACAACTATTCTTTTTTCTTTTCTTTTATGACAAATAATCTATCACCAGTAGTTGTACATCTTCAAACTCATGATTTAGAATTCATGTCCTTTTCTTCTCTGAAGCACATTACATTATTATATTACATAGCGGCTTCTTCAATTTATTCAATAAGTATTTACTGAATCCTATGTGTGTGTTGGCCCTTGAATACATGTAGCTGTGGAAGTGAAAAGGGCAGAAAGTCCCATCTCTTCTTTTTTTAAATATTTTTCTCCTTCCTTTTTGAATGCTGCTCACTCCCTCACAACAGCTGCTTGGATATAGAACTGTTATGCACTATTTTTTTACTAAATTATATTGATGTCCTTTTTCCCTCATCTTAAGAATTGTATGTCAATAAATGCTGGAAAAAAAAAAAACATAATAGGTATGTTTCCAAAACATTGAATTCAGTTCCAAACACCTTCCATTTTTTTTTATCAAAGAACATTTTTTGAGTGATGTTAAGACATAGGCATCTAAGGCCATTAAACCAGGATTGGTGATTGCTCATCTACTAATTATATATGTGGCAAAGAATGAGAATTTGGAAGGTTTGTGTCCAGACTTGTCATAGGTAAATAAGGAGGGTATCCATGAATCTTATCTAAGTCCTATGAAGAAAGGTATATTTTTGCAGTAAGATATTTCCAGGAACACAAAATTTGGTGGGATTTCTTAAACTTATTTTCCCCAGAACATAGATTTACGTACGGTAAAATTCAGCATTGTCAGAGGTAGCCATGGTAAGAAAATAACTTATACATAAGATTATCCTTAACAAAAATGTTGCCTGTGTCTAGAAGAAGTGACGTCATCCTGAAATTAAACTCTTGCCTTTAAAGTATGGTGCTTCCCAGTAGAAGCAATAGGAGGGCTCAGAAGATATAGTACTACTCAGAAGCTGAAGTGTGGATGAAGCATATAATGCCTGAATTGCCATTTATTTTTTACAATAAATACTGATGTTATTTTTTTGAACATATTTGTGAACACATGGAGAAAATCTCCTGAGTTATAAACAAAAACAAAAATCAAACATAGAGGAGTTTTGCAAAGGTGTAGAGTTCTTGCAGATCTCCTGGAAATAAAAGCCAGTAAAAATGTGATGTAGTAATGTTATTACTACAAATGTGACTTCATTTTTATGCATAGTTTGGTATGACCTATGGAAGTATCAGTTATAGTCACATAGAGAAAACTTACCCCTTGCCTAAAGCACATTGAATTTGAGATCAAAAGCAAAAAAGGAACTAAATATTCCTTCTTGGCATGCTGTGAGGTATAGTAGCAGGACTGAGATAACGCTATCCGTAGACAGCAGAATTCTATTCCTATAACTATGGTTATCTATATTATGTCATATTTTTATAGTAAACATGTTTTACTTTAGATATTAAAAAAGCACTGGAAATATTTGAGATATTTCAAAGAGTAAATTTTCCCTAGTGATTTGAGGAAATGGCTAAGCAAAAGATGGCATGAACTATTTTTCTTTTTTGCCTAAAATATGAATTCAATATTAGATAACAAGCTTCAGGCTAATTCTAGGAACATATAACTATCAAAGAAAAATGAGAGACTTAACATTCTAAGTAAATTAGGTATAATAAAAAAACTAGTGATATAAATATTTTAAGGCACTAATTGTAACCAGAGTCCTTTATAGCATTTCGACAGAAGGTCTGCTTCTGTGTGCTGAAGTCTGCTTCAAAAATTAAATCTACTTTTCCTCAAGTACCTGCATTAAACATTAATTTTAAAAAAATCCAATAGAATATTACTCGTAAGTTTTTGTTTCTTACTATTATTGCAATACTTAGAGAAACTACCACGAAGGAATTTCCATAATTAATATTCATATAGTGAAAATAAAATAGAGACTTTGATGAAGTAGTTTCTACTGTCATTATTAAAAATAGGCTTCAGTTGTACCATGAACTAACTTACGTTGTGTTGTACAGGTCTAGGTGCAAAACTGCAATTGTGCCATTAATTAAAAAATGAGATAGAAAAGATGTATATACAATGTATTTGTCCGAAGTGAAGTTGAAATTATATGTATAGGATGCTATGGAAACTAAAGTTTATTAGCATACTAACATGAGAAAAAGGAGAAATTGAGTCATTGCATGGCTTAGGGATGGCTAGGCATGGGAAAATCAACAGAGAATTTATTATAGCAATCATATCATACTTAAATTGAGGTTGGAAATTTACTGTTAGCAACATATGTTCTATTACCTCAAATTTATGTTGTTAATTTTAATTTTATGGGGTCTGTAATCTGCTTGTACTTAATTTGTAAATTGTCTTTGGTTGTATAGTTATAAGTCTCAAGAATAACTTCAAATTTATCCTAAGATTTATGTTTTTAGGTATTTATTTAATACCAAATTATAATTTAGATTGATACTGGGATCAGCTCATGAAAAGGGCCCCATACCTTCTTCAAGCTAAAGAAACTGATCACTGAATCATATATCATCCTTCCCTTTTATATTTGCAAGACAAAGAAAGAAAAAAATCATTAAATTAGAAGTGTTTGCAAGCATATGGTTGAAACATTATGTCATTCTTTCATTCAACACATTTTTATGAGCTCCTGTTACTCCAGCATTTGCCACTCAAGAAATTTATTAGACGTTGATAACAGAAAACAAAAGCAAAAAATATATACACTCATCCTTAGCTAAAGAAAAAGCGGAAAATATTCCTTTAAAGCCAAACATGTTAGTGTCTCAAAAAGGTAAGTAATTTACTATCAATCAGGAATTATATGCTACTCCTGGAAATTTTTTTCAATGAAGACATAACCAAAGAGAAATGAATTCACCACTTTGAATTATTTTAATTTGTTGTCATGACAACAAGGTAGACTTTTTCTTTTCTCATTTTCCATTTTTTAACATGTGATATTTATTCAACGTGCAACATTTATTGAATCAAGCATTTTGCTGCATGCTGAAGGTATAAAATGGAACAGACCATCACCACTCTAAAAGATTTTGCTGTTCAGGGGCTAAGGAGAATCTTATATTAAATATTAGGGTCTGAATTGGTTACATTAATGCTGTAATAGTTGGTTAAATTGTTAAATTTCTGTTCATTATTTTCAGTAACTTTGTGGCATCTTGGAATTATATATGTATTTTGTCCTTTATTTTAGGGTGTGGTTAGGAGAAAAAAAAGCCATTAAAGAATAAGCAAACAAGTTTTCTCAGGTGAGGATATAGCACATACCTCTAAGAGATCAAAGTCATTTGATCAAAAATGGTGCCTCTGAGACCATATAATAAAAGAACAGGTCATAAAATATAAGAATGCAATTCTGTATTAACTCTTTCTAAGGGAAAGGAAAAAAATGGGTGAGGGAAAAAGTATCACTTTCAGTAACTCCTTTGTGTTCCCATTCATTTATTTATAAGATGCCATCTTCATGGCTCCAAAATCCCCTAATCTTTCTCTTCCCTGTCAAGCTTCACTGGCTCTGAAAGAAATCTTGTTCTTCCTGAGCACAATATGGTTTCCTGAAATATTATTGTTACAGTCAAAGTTACTTGCACTCTCTCCCATTCCTATAAGTTCATATTTAGAAGCCATCTCATTTAGGAAATTATTTAATGTGATTTTTCTTCCTGACATATAAACTGTCAAATCATTTAAAATGTGGGATTTCAGGTTGGACAATGGGCAGATGATATGCTTAAATAAACTGTCATCCTTGTATAGATAACATTACTTTTGTATAACATTACTTTTGCCTTCTATGAATTATTAAACTTTTTTTTCCCTGAGAATATACCATATAGTAAAAACTTTCATTTACAGCCTTTGACATCCTGTTACCAGGATTAGAATCGTCGGGGTCCTAAATAGAATTGCAAGTCAAATATATCGTGATATATTCATATTTATGTTTCACTCTGTGATTCACCTAGGTAGGATATCAGAATTTAATTTTAATTGCAAATGTATTACTTCTTCACTCTCCTTATGTAGTGATTAAAAAAAAATACTACCTCTTTCCTGTCTTAATCTTAGACTGAGATGTATATTTCACTTTCATTTGATTTCTTGTTTTACTTTACACATGCATATCCATTTCTTGTATATAAGTTAAAGCTTACAGAATAGAGCAGTATAAGACTTAATAAATAAATATAGTATGAGACATTTTATTTGATATATAATTTTTGTTTAATTAAATGCATTGTTTAGTTGAACAGAACCTCCTAAACACTGTAACATTTAAAGACCTAGCACTATGCAAAATCTGAAATTTCTATTTTTTATTTCTGTGCACATAATTTATTGAAGTACTATTATTCATGAAAAATGTTTTCTTTAAATTTATGTTTAAATTCATAAGAGACACATAATAATTATACATATTGATATTTATGGGGTACAATGTGATATTTCAAAACATGCCTAGATAATACAATGATCAAATCAAGGTTATTACCACATTTATCACCTTAAACATTTCTCATCTCTATGTGGTGACAGCAATCAAAATTTTCTCTTCTAGCTATTTGGAAATATAAACTACATTGTAATGTGCTATAGTCACCTGACTGAAATTAATTTGTTTTCTGTGACTTTAGATTTTCAGAACAGAAAATAATATATAAAAACCAAAATTATTTATCAAATGGACAAAATATTTTTATTAATAAAATATCAATTTCTATTTCTACTTGATACTGAAATATCTACTGGGAGTTGTAATCACTTTGTGGAAGTAAATATGCAAATAAAATAAGCAAGTGGTAAAAGAGCAGCTTTTTATGCTGCCTACTTCCTAAATGGATCTCAACATCAATCCAAATAAAAAAGTGCAATATTGAAAATTTTAAGGCTGCAAAGTCATTTTTGGGTAAAGTATTAACACTAAATTGCAGGAATTAGATTATGATATTGACTAAACCGAACAAGAGTAGGAATTCAAGGTATTTTTCTTATAATGTATTGAGCTGTGATGATCCCTGACAGCTAAAATTTTCCAAGTTATGTGGCAAGCCCCGTAACCTTCACAAATATAGAATACGGAGATTATCATTTCTATTTATTTAAGCCCCAGCCATCTTTCTAGGCAGTGTCATTATAGTGAAAAATACTTAAATGTGCAGCTAAATTATTTCATAAATATAATAGCCACCATTTACTAAGCAATCATCATGCACCAGACAGCATGTTAAGGATCTACCATACATTATTTTCTACACTTCAGCAATAAGCTGAAGTTTTGTCAGCTCCATTGAAATTTCCACCATTGCTTTTAAGTGAAGAGCTTAAATGATACTAATTAAAGTAGCCAAGCTCACACAATTAATAGTTGATATAAATTCAAACCTAGGCTTGAAAAGTCCAATCTTTTTCTACCACCAAAACTGTCTTAGAGCACAAACAAACCAACACAAAACAATTTGACAAAGTTTATACCTTTTAATGGTTATGACAATTTATTCCAGTTTTATAGATGTCATATCCTTTATTTTAAAATTAGAAATAATGTTTATCTAACTCACAAGGTTAATGTGGATAATCCCTGTCAAGAAAAACGAATTTGAAGTTTTCCAAAATTTTTGATGTACTAGAACACTTTTACAAACATAACAATTAGCTATTCTTGAAATGTTGGTAACAACACCCTTTCCTCCAAGCGCTGAGGTGAAATACAGGTGTTCTTCTTGCTGTGTTTCTTATCTAGCCTCAGCAATAATTCATTAAGGGGATAATACCTCCAATCTCATGAGGCTGTTGAGAGGTTTAAATGATTGTACATTTGTAAAGTTCTTAAAATAGTGCTTTAACTCATAGGAGGTGCTCAACAGCGTTACCTAATATTTCTTCTATCATTTAATAGGCAGGCAGAAGATCAAGTAGGAATAAGCTATTGCAGCCACGTAGTATATGTGGCACACATAAATCTTAATCCTCAAACTTACATTTGTGTAAATGTATGAATATTATTTTCTATTGTTTTACTGAATTTTCACATTTTTAGCTTTTTAATTGAAGTATAGCATATATGAATAAAATGTGTAAAACACATATGTTCAACACATTATCACAAGGCAACCACCTATGCAACTATAACATGTCAAGAAATAAAATATTGCCAACACCTCAGAAGCTTACTCGTGCCTTTTTCCAGTTGCTACTCCCTTATTTCCTTTGCATCAAAGATTTCTTTATTTTGACTCCTAGCTCTGTACTCCAGTTTTGTCTGTTTTGAACTTCTTTTCTCTGAAAGACTGGGATGAAAGATTAGTGTTCAGTGGTAGTCAAAACGAAGTGCAGGAAGTCATGACTCTGTTTTTGCAAATGTTCCTGGAAACCTCTTTCCACATTCTCTTCTAATGTGCACACCATGTGGGCACTCAAAAGAAAAGTTAGTGTTAATTTTTTTCTTCTTCTCTTTTTGTGTAGTCTCCATTATTCATAATAAATACTTAGTTATTGATAGACATAAAGAAAAAGTATGAAATTAATGTTTCAGTGATGGAATAGGAGCTAAGGAGTCTATGGATTCTTCTGCCTAGACGACACTTGGCAAAGGAGCTGCCATGCTCAATTAGCACTGAGAATCCCAGATAACCCATCAGTCATGGGAGCTGCCCTGGAGTGCAGAAGCTCTCAGCACATGTTCTGGTGTAAGGAAATTGTAGTCTTGGGCAAAGCAAGATGATTAATGATGTCGACCAAGCTCTCCAAAATGGGCCTTAGTTTCTATACCTGTGGTGGAAATGAGTTAGGAGCTGATCCTCCATAGATGGACCTTTCAAGAAGAGGAGAAACAAGAGGAGCTTTTAGTGAAAGGTTGGAAACTTAAAGAATCCCTAAAGTAAACAAAATTCACCAACACCAATAATCATTTTCTCCTCTATCCCAATTTTGCCCAAATTGAATTTCTATTTTAATCATTTTTCCAGGCTAATTTATTTTAGGAAACCCAGGATTTCTTTTCTTTCTTTCCAGTGCAGTTACTATTTCCAAGAAATTTACATTGTCCCGAAGACATGGGAAATAGGTGAAATAGCACAACTCATTATTACTTGCTGCATAGACATTGCTTTTATATTAGCCTTGACCTCTGGATATTAATAGTTTTGGCTTTTGGAAATTCAAAGGCAGAGACTTATAGATATTTTTGGATACTTCCCCATCATTGTCATACCTAGGACAGAAAAAATAATTTAATATTCCAAAAACATTGTTCTAGTACATATGTTTAACAACTCATAACAGCAAGTTATCACACCCCATATCATCTGTTTTTCAAAGTTATTTTATCTATCTCCATCTACTTCCTCCAAATAATCTTTAGATAACTATGAAGATTCATTGTGGCTGTCCTCTTAGAAAGATAGGTCTTGTTAACTGCAAGACCCTTATTTTAGCTGAGCAATATGATAAGACGATGTAAGTTTGGTTAAGGCAGGCTTTAGGATACAGAAAAATGTTTTACAAGTATTTATCATTTTTACTCTAATATTTTTGGAAGTTTTAGTCTATAATTTTCTTCTCTTCATTCAACTGGCTCTTTAAATTATCCATCAATCCTTTTTAAGACTGTATGTATAGGTTTCACATCTTGATATATTTCACATGTTTTTGTACAGATTGGGATAATTTTTATAATTTTTCTATTTTGCTTATAGTGGCTCCATTGTGGAGCAGTATGTATGGTTATATATGGATGGCATACTTAGTGCTTATTTTTCTCTTTTTGTTAATAAATTATTATCTATCTCAATTTATTACATCTGTAATTCTTGGTATTCTATAAAATCTATTGAATCAGTTTTTGATGTTTTATAATTTCTCAATTGTATTTGCACATAAATTATTAATAGTTGAGTTCATAGTATGCACAGTTATTCTTTTACTAAGCATTATAATATTTATAATCCAAAACATCCTGTCAAATATGTCTTTTCTCCTCCATTTTATATCTTAGAGAAGGTTTCCTTCCTGAACTTAGCTATTAAATAAAAGAAATAAATGAGGAGTTCTAGACTCTTTCTTTCTCCTCATTAGGTCATACTAGTTTTATCTCCTCAATAGGCCTTTAATTCAGTCACAAATGTTCTTTCCTACACTTGTGTCCAGTGTAGGCTCTCATCATGTCTTACCTGGATTGCAGGGTCAACCTCTTGATACTTACCTTTATCTCACATCTTGCCAACTTCAAATCTGTCCTCCAACCTGTGACCAGAGAGCTTCAACTGAACATGCTATTTAATCTCTAAGATAACTTTTTAAAACCTATTCCTGACTCTCCCTTCTTTCACCCACGCTTCATGAAGGCATGAAAGATATTCTCAGATATTGATGTCCTGCTTTCTCAGGGCCACAGCAAGTGCACTGTGGCTGCAGCAGTGTCCCAGGCCAGGAGGAGTTCCATGCTTACCTTAGGACATCATGCAAGCACATTCATTTTCTAAATACTACTGTACATAAATCAGCGTGAAAAGCACTAAATCAGATCAATAAAAGTCTTTTCAATGATGTATAAGATCTTTTACACACAGCTGAAATATATAATGCCCTTGTGCAAACCTTTAAAAGCATATCCCTTAGCTCCCAGTAGATGATTTTTAAAAGATACCCTAAGTAGACAGCAGGTCTACTTGATAGCATCTTTGCGCTAAAAAAAAAAAAAAAAAAAAAAAAAAAAAAAAATTTCCTTTGGGGCAGATACAGCACTGAATCATATTTCAGGACTTGGGCCAGTTTCAGAAACTGCATAATCATAAGCAGAGGTCCAACTCCCATTACCTGATCTCTCAGTGGATTACCTACCTTTGTTTGAGCTTTTCATCATGCTGTTTCACAAATTATGCTTTCACTCTGCCTATCATCACTGATTTAGAAAAGCCTTCCTACTCTCTTTCCTTAAATAATTCTTATCTACCCATAATTTCAACTCAGATGTTACTTCCTTGAGCCCATAGATTTGCTGCTATTGAATTTATTGTGTACCACTAACATAGCCATTATCACATCATTTTCTGTGTATAGCGTTTGTATTTACTAAGGGATTAAAACTCCATAAAGTTAAATTATTTCTAAACCTAACAATTTTACTCTTAAGTATCTAACCAAGAGAAATGAAAACACACAATGTAAAATTGTAGTTCTCAGCCCTGGAGTCACATAGGGTGTTTTTTTGTTGTTTTGTTTTATTTTTTAAAGTATTGATAGCCACCCTCTACCTAAACCAGTTTAAACAATCTTTGGGGTGTGGAGTCTAGGCATTGACATTTAAATTTTCCCTTTATTTGATCCACGCATATTAATGAAAAAATTGAAAACTATTGCTCTAGGAAAATAAAATATGGCAGAATATTTTTCATGTTCTTCATCTGAATATTTTTAACTAGAATTCAATATTTATTCTTATGTCCCTAAACTTAAGTCCATTTATTTGAAGCATATCTGAATTTTAGTCTCCTAGTTATAGAATAAGTATTCGTAAAGTTTAGACATGGGGCTTTATTCTAGTCTTGTCAAGATTATATATTCTATTCTCCGTGGGGTAGTGTACAGAGAAGGACAGATTATAAATCCATTTGCATATTTTTCAATATCCTATCTTTCTCTAGTATAGTCTTACATGGAGGAGAGTATATTTTGAGTCATAGAAAAATTGTGATTATGTATAATGTCTTCCGGGAGGAATAGAAAGCACAATATTTTCTCAATGATCTATATTTGCATCATTTTTAAAAGATATATCCAAGTAATTACAACATTGTTTCAGAAATGCTGCAAGATGTTAAATCATTCCAGCCTCAAATATTTCAAACATACTATAGGAAACTCCTATTTTTACTATAAATTAAGTATCTGTTATTTGTTTTGAATTATATATTGCTTTTTAAATTAGTTATCACACTTTGACTATAAAGCATTATTTAATAACCTGCATTTAGTGAGTTACAAACATTCCACTCATCTAGCACCTCTTGTATTATCCCTGACATAGCTGGAGCCCATTCTACTAAGTTAAGTATCACAAGAATGGACAAACAAACACTACATGCACTCATCATCAAATTGGTATTAACTAATCAACGCTTATGTGCACATACAGTATGTGCACATTCATCGGGTGTCTGTAGGTGGGAGGAGGACGGAGGGGGTGGGTATGTTTACACCTAATGGGTGTGGTGCGCACCATCTGGGGGATGGACACACTTGAAGCTCTGACTCGGATGGGGCAAAGATAATATATGTAACCTAAACATTTGTGACCCTATAATATGCTGAAATAAAAAACAAAACAAAACAAAAAAAGAAATATTTCACTTACATTATCACTTTATTCATACTTATGATTTGAAATTCTTGTGAACTAATATGAAGGATGGCATGTCAGAGTATGAAGTAAGAAAGAAATGAAAAGTTGAAATCATATCAAAGCATATAAAGCAATAAAACAGCAAGAATCAATACAAAAGAAAAGTGTAGTACATAAAGCAGGATAAAGTAATCAATAGCAGTGGATTATAGTATACAATTGCAGATAATTACAGGAAAATCCACTTGAATTATGTAGTGATACTAAGAGTTACAACAAATATCCACTGCAAATTTTCTTCTAATAAAGGATAAAGGGAATTTGAAACTATAACAGCAATGTTTAAAATAAAAATATGGACAAAAATATATCCAGATTCTAATACTTGCTAAAATATTTTAGAAAATAATATTTGAAAATAGTTTTGCTTTCATGCCACCAAAGAAACAAAAAAGTGTCTGGGTCCTAGAACATATGTTTACAGGGCTCAATTAGATATTACTAATTAGGTGTTACTTATTTTATAATGAATTAAAGTGGATCGTTGCAGTTATTTATCAGTGCACTAAAGAGATCACCACAACATTAGTGGATTAAATCAACAGTAATTGTTTTACTCTTCTGTCTCTCGTTCCTGGGGGCTGACTGATCTCATTTGAATGGTTCTCACTCAGAATCTTGCTTTTGGTTTCAGTCAAATGGTGGCTGAGGCTGGACTGATTTGATAGGCTTTTTCTCTCACGTGCTAGCACGTGACTTGGGCTTCTTCATGCTGTGGTGGGTGAATTACAAGAACAAACATCCCAAGAGGACCAGACAGAAGATGTACCTCTTTTTAGGACCTAACTTTGGAATTCATATAATGTCACTTCCACTGCATTCCAGATATGCAACTATGTATGAGACTATGTATGAACCATGTTTTATTCAATAGAAGGAGTATAAGTGTTACATTTAAAAGTATGAAAGCTGGAAGATCTTGTTGTCACACTCTTGGAAGCACAATTTACCACACGAATCTTAAATTTCCTTCTTTATTTTCCCTTCTTGTGGGCAATAAAATATTTACCAAGTTTTATAAGATGTATTCATCACTATTTACCCCAAATAAGAATTTTAATACAGAATCTGAAGTTTTGGATGTTCACGGGATGTTAATTGGAGACATTCTCTCAAGCGTTTACCTCACTGTTCACGGGCTCAAGGTATGAGAGAGGCAGTTGTCTGTGTCTCAGATCCCAGTACATCTCTCTCTCTCTCTTTCTCTGTCTGTCTGTCTGTCTCTCTCTCTCTCTCTCTCTCTCATTACAATGCAGTTTTGGTCATTTAGTTGTTCTGAAATTTTAATTTTAATCTGGTCATCACCTAATGTTTTTTCTTTATACTGGTTCATTTTTTCCCCTGGATATTTGGATAGTATCTTAGTCAGCTTGGGCTGTCATAATAAAACACCATAGGTTGGGTGGCTTAAACAACAGAAATGTATTTCCCACAGTTCTGGAGGCTGGTATTCTGAGATCATGGTGCAAGCATCTTTGCATTCTGTTGCAGCCTCTCTTTCTGGCTTTCAGAAAGCTGCCTTCTTCCTGTGTCTTCATACAGTGGAAAAATACAAGAGCAAGCTCCCCGGTGTCTCTTCTTATAAGGACAATAATCTCATCACTTGGGCTCCAATCTTTAATCTCATCTAAACATAATTATCTTCTAAAATTCTCATCTTCAAATACCATCGCATTTGGATTAGGGCTTCAACATGTGAATTTTGGGGGGATGACACACTTCATTCCAAAGCACATAGGTGGCTCCTTCTCATATTTTAGCTTCCAACTCATGGATCAGGCCTTCCCTGGACACCCTACATATAATAGTTCCATCATCACCCAGGTACTTTTTATTATATTACCTTATTTACTTCATTGCATCTACTCTCTTGCCTCCTTCCTTTACATTAGATTCAGTTCTCAATGGAGGTAGCTTTTTGTGTTCATATTAGAACAGTGGCTGCCACAGAGAAGGGTTCAGAAAATGGCCCATGTGTGAGTGAATAAACCAATTAACAGCTAAATTGATTCATATATGAATGCCTTTGGCAGCTTTAATTTTAGAGAAGTAATTGTCTTTTTAAGTGGTTGTAAATCAGACAACATGCAGCTTTCATGCATTCATTTCTATTCTGTTATTCTGAGGCCACACAGACAATAATTATTTCCTTGACATAATAGACTGTACTTCAAAATTTGTAAACATCTATCCTGCCTCATTTATATTTTCACTTTAAAGGTTGTGTATGCTTTCAAGCACATTTAATATGACAGGTTTCTTATCCTCTTGTCATCATTGACATTTTTCTTTGGAAGTTTTCAGTTTTCAAATGACCCTTTGAAAGTGTGTGCTCCCAATAGAACATAATACTCTAGATAATGTTTCACTAAGCTGAGAATATAATAGGACATCACTTCCCTTGTTAAAGGCTTTGTATTTTTATTGATGCAGAATAAAATGTGTTGCCTTTTCTAAGGAAACATGATTCACAAACAATCAAATGTTTATTTCCATTTTTAATTGTGTATTTTTTGCCAAAGCTGAAGTCACTTTTGCCAAGTGTCAAGTATTATGAGTTTTAGGGCCTTTTAAAACTGACGTTTAGAAACTAAGAAAACACAAAGTTATTCTAAATAGGTTAAGATACCAAAATAAATCCAGAGGATTGACACAAAATGAGATCATGCTGTTTTCACAACTGAGATGAAAAGAAGCTTCCAAATAATTCATGAGATTTCTGATTTAATGCCATATGGCTGGCATCTTTGCAATAACTAGATTGAACTTCCTATTTAAAATATAGTAAAGACCTTCAAAGAAAGGGAGGAAAACAACAAAACCTAAAATTAACAACCAATGTTTAGAATCAATTAAATTTGCAACAATTATTTTCCTCTTTGGTTGGGTTAAGACTATTTTTTTCATATGTTTACCCCTATTTAGACTCTAAATTCTGCAATCCCTAAAACTTTGCTAAGAATATAAGTACAATAGTCAGACTTAATAGGTTCAAATCACAGGTAAACTACTTACTACATTGTTGATTTTGAGGCAAGATATTAATATCATCATGTCTCAATTTTCTCATCTGTAAAATAAGGTTTCAATAGAATCAAATCAGAAATGCATATAAAATACTTAAAATACTGCACATAGGACTCAGTATAAAACAAGGGCTCAATAAAAGTGGGCAATTTAGGCTTGGCATGGTGGCACAAGTCTATAAAACAGCACTTTGGGAGGCTGAGATGGGAGGATTGTTTGAGGCCAAAAGTATGAGATCAGCCCGTTCAACAAAGTGAAATCCCATCTCTAAAAATAATTTAAAATTTAGTTGGGCCTGGTGGCACATGCCTGTAATCTCAGCTACTCACTAGGCTGAGGGAGGACTGCTCGAGTCCAGGAATTTGAGGTTGCAGTGAGCTCTGATGACACCACTATACTCTAGCCTGGGCAACAGAGCAAGATCTGGTCTCAAAAAAAAAAAAAAAAAAGTGTGCAATTGATAGGTTATTATTACTATGGAATAGAATATTTCAGTTTGCTTGAAGATGTTAAGATACATGTAATCCCTCCTTCAATGGCTTCCCTGTCGGATAAGAAATCTATATTTAGCACCAGAATATTGCAGCTCTGCTGCTCCAATGACAGGATTTTATTTTTGGAGGGATCTGGAACACGATCTGTGCCATCCTCACCACCACTATTCATGAGTCTTAATTCTCTGATCTCTCCAGCAGATCCTTGCTACTTTGATTTGTTTCCGCAGACCGTCCGCGTAAGTATCACTGTGAAAAACTTAGAAATTCAGGACCTCAGGTCCCATCATTGACCTACTAATTTAGAATCTGCATTTTAATAAGACCCGAAGTTTATTAATAGGCTTATCAGTATACAAGAAACTCCTATCTACATTCATTTGGAGGTTATAACTCCCAGAAAAAAAAGACTGGTCAAAATAGTAAATCTGAAAATACACCTTCTACCCCGGAAATGGCAGAGTCCACTAGTAAATCCAGATGTGCAGGTTTGGGAACAAAAACAAGTGGTGCACCATGAGGTTTAAAGTGCCTCGTCTACTTTACCCGTAATAAACATTTCAATATTACATAGAGGAACTCAGGAGTGATTAATGGTACAGTATTTGGAGCTGGAAATATAATACATCAATTGACCTTCAGCTCTAGATCTGAAAAGAGGATTTGAACTGCATTTAATTAGATTGTAAATAGAGGGAAGTGACTTTGACAAGCACTATTTGTATTTTTTAAATGCTTGAGTAATGTTTTGCAACAAATAAAACACTTTCTAAAAAAAATAAGTAAATGGAAGAGAGGCTGGTATACAGGAGACATCAAATAAATATATGTTGTAGTCAACCAAAAAGTGAAAATAAAGAGAAAATTACACAAAACAAAGCAATCTTTCAGACTTTATTTAGGAAGCTCTGCTTAGTGGCATAAACACAATTACAAGAGGATGTCATAAGTGTAGAAATAGGAGTAATAGGGCATATAAAAACTCTTATGGGTATCTCATCCAACTTGTGTGCATATGGGTGTGAGAGGAATGTTTGTAAATGAGAGCATTTCACTTCGGTTTGATAAGCACAATTGCTGTTTACGGGGAATAATATTCCAGGAAAATTGATGTAGCCTTTCCTGTGAGTCATGTATGCTCAGCAAGCAGCAGGAGATGTCTTTGGAGAAATATCAGAATTCATGGCATGAAGGTTCTTGCATGATATGCTGAAGAGCTTGTTTATAATGGAGCCAGGGTAGAAGTAATCATACAGAAGGCTTTGAATTTTTAAGGAGAAAAATGCTAAGATCGGGTTTTTGTTTTATATGATGACAATATATAGTGGCATTACGTGCTGAGAATGTACTTTTTATGTATATATATATATGTATGTATGTATGTGCGTGTGTATATATATGTGTATGCATATCTATATAGTCTCATTTAATCTTAATAAAACATAAACTTATGCAATTAGGACTGCAATTATCCTCATTTCAAAGGTGAGACAGTATGAACATAGAAGAAGTTAATTTTCCTAAAGTTGTACATAATGGAGCCTCGTACATGGTAAGTGCCAGATATGTATTTTTTGGTTAATAGCAAACAAACAAATAGTAACTAAATAACAAGTCTTACCATAGTCTAAACATTGCGCAGGACTATTTTGGGGACTTGTTAAATGCCCTTCATGAATGAAAGAATATGTTTAGTGAAAATGAGGTTTTTTGTATCTTTTTCCTCTATCTTCATGGTGGCCTACCTTTGGTTTGCAGGAAAAGGAAAAGCAGACACTTCTAGGTGATAAATGACCTCAAGTGATCTAGATAGTGGTGTGAAGAGAGAGATCAGGGCTTTATTAATGCATGGTCAGCACAAGACATGTGAAAACAAAATCTTAGTCTGCTAACCTAGATATTTGGTCCTCAAGAGAAAAATGCGATAAAATAGCACTACAATTGTAGTCTGAAAAGTAACGCTCTTCTGGATCACACTTGTCCAATGTGAACTGGTTGTCTTCCATATCTGGGGCAAATGTCTCAGCTTTGTGTCTCAATTTATTGTCCTCGTGGGAATTTTACTCACCTCTCTTCTATTCTTGATTTTTTTTAACTTCGTGTCATTTCTTTCTCTTTCTTGGCTTACTGTCTTAAAGAACACATCTTCCAAAAACAGATTTGAAATTGTACATTGGGAGAAAAATTTATGGATATTTTTAATGTCTGAAAATATTCTTATTTGACTTGCATTACTAATTTTCTGAGTATGGATTTTTTGGGTTGGAAATCATTTTCCATCAGAATACTTTAGGTATTGCTCCAGGTATTGCTCTTTTGCTTCCAAAGAGGCTGTTGAGAAATTTCAAGCCAGTCCGATATCCGATCCTTTGTATGAGACCTTTAATATTTTCTCTAGAAGCTTCTTGATTCTTCTCATTTTATGTAATGCTCTGATATTCCACAAACATGTGCTTTATGGAATGAAATTTGTTATGCATTTATTGTCATCAAATGTAATCACTTAGTGGTGTTTTTTAATGTGACTGTGCATTGTTTGCTTCTGAAAAATTTATAAATTTTCTTCATTCTATTTTCTTTGTAATCTTTATTTATGGAAGTGCTAAACCTTCTATGCAGGATTTTCTAATCTGATCATCTAATTTAATTAATTTTATCTTATATTCTTAACCTCTTTTTCAACAATTTTCTTGAATATTCCAACTTTATTATTAATCTTTATATTGAGTTTTCTTTTCTATTATCAGGTTTTAAATCTTAAGTTCTTTTTTAATTTTTGAAATATTCTTTATAGTATAAAATCAGGGTTGCAATATTTTGTCTTATATTTCTAAAATATTAACAATAATTTTTAATCCCTGCATAATTTTTTTCAACGATTGGTTTCTATTCTTTTCATGTAGTTATTTTTTTTTTCAGGTTAGAGGCTTTATTCAGCTATCTGATAATTCTTGATTATTGGCCTATATGTAACAGTAAAAATATTTTAAAAGAAAAACCCTGACACCAAATTGTGAATACAAGTTTTAACATGATGACCTTGAAATTCACTGTAGGCTGATCTGAGTGGAATCTTTAGTTGGCGATTTCTCATTCCAGAACTTTGGTTCTTCCTTCTTGACAAATCAAATTTTGCAAAGAAGAGTGCTCTAAACTCTTGTTCAGAGTTGAGTCTACCTTTCAGCAGTCTGAAAGAACAGAGAGGTAGCAGGGGTATGAGATTTCAGCATTCAGGATCCATTTCCCCCTTGTTAATGGTATGTATATTTTCAGTTATTCCAGGAACCTTCCAGACTCAAAGCAATCTGTTCTACCCTTCCCAGTAATATTGAGTAGAATAGTAGACTTTGGCTTATAAATGCTTCTTATACTTTTTCCTACTCTTTTCTCCTTGTTTACTGGTGTCCCTTCAGATGAGCCATTGGGTTAGGTGTGTTGCATCCTTTATTAAACTACACCTATCAAGACCAAATTTATTACTACTGATAGTAATAATAGGTCCCCTTAGGGTTTACATTTAGTAGAAAAAGTATGTTTGGTTAATAGAAATCCATTTATATGTATGCATATATTTTAAATATGTAATGGTTTCACAATTATGCTGTATAATTTTATTTTTTTACTTTAGAGCAATCTTATAATTCTGAACATGTTTAAGGAAAAATGAATATACAGAAAACGATATATTTATAAAGATATGGCAACTAACAGAAACTTAGAGACATGCTGATTCCCTTGTGAATTAATGCAATTAGAACTATCAAGGACACAGACATAAAAACATATAAATAATATTCACCGAGCTGTGGAAACAATATTTCTTCTGTTAATACCAATGTCTTCTCTGTTATTAATGTTGAGAATTGTGAGAGGGAATTGGAAAAGTTTTATTTAAAGTACAAATATGCTAAGAAATAGTGAATACTACAAAAATGTGTAAGTTATGGAACATTGTACTTAACGGAGTTTTTAATTTATGAAGCAAACTATAAATAAAATAATGTAGAGGAGAAATTTTGAGGAAATACATTAAAATTATTTTATACTGAATTTTAAGAGACAAAAAATGCTGATTAAACAGAAGTCATCAAAGTAATCATTAGAGGTAGGAGAAAATGTTCTCCTACAACAAATATTTGTAACATTGTGCAAAGGGGCAGATGAATAAGGAGTGAAATTAAATGAGACTGCAGATCTCTCTCTATGTTTCAGAAAAATAGGAATTTAAAACTGGATCATGAAATGGATTGGGAGCTAAAAGGAAATCTGAGATAAATGAGAAGGCAAGTATAAGATTTAGGGTAATATGAATTCATACAAAAAGCTTCTGTACAATTTAGAAAATGTGAAGTTGAGGTCTGTTCATGTTACTACAGAGCAAACGAAATGTGAATTAAAGAAAGTCAGAGTTAAGAGAAAAAAGCATAGATTTCATAGTACTGGTAAAAAGTGGTCATGAGTGTATTTATAGATACAAAATGATTGAAGATGAGCTGTTTTTCCTAAATGAAAGTGATTAGGAAAAACTGGTGACTTATCAAATATATGTAAACAAGATTAAAAACCTGAGTTTGAAAATGTTCCGTTATCAAGAAGAAAGTTTTATTTTGAAATATCTAATGTGTCTAAAATTATTTTAATGAATTCGTGTCCTCTGAAAATTTACAGGGAGTATGGAATCAATTAGACATGATTTTTTTATAAGCATTTCAGCAAAATGTTACAAATTGACTAGACGAATTAACTGTCAGAGAAACAATGATAAAACTACAGCAACAGAGCAATATAACTTCCCTATGTCCATGGTGTTAGGAAGAGATTTGGGGATACAGTTATCAGAAATCTGAATTAAATTTTTTGAGTAAAAATTGGTTTATATAAGTGGTTTTAAAAGAGGTCGATTTAGACTATGGCAAAGTTCTACCCTGAAATTAATTAGATATTATAAAGGATCTGTGTCTTCCTTTTTCTCGCTCAGTTTCTCACTTTACACTCATCTTTGCATTGCCTTCATTTTCTAGAAGGTTTCCTCTATCTGGTGGAAATATACATCTACTTTCAGAATCAAGGTTTATCTCTATGGTTCTTGTACAAATGGATGCTAAAAATATTAACAACAAAAGTGACAAGTACCATCATATATTATTAATTAAGGAGGAATAACTTCCTATCCTATGTTCTCCAGATGACCCTGTTCTATTACTTTTACCACTAGAGA
Source organism: Indri indri (assembly GCA_004363605.1). Classification (NCBI taxonomy): domain Eukaryota; kingdom Metazoa; phylum Chordata; class Mammalia; order Primates; family Indriidae; genus Indri; species Indri indri. The sequence continues at coordinate 39,433 of RJWJ010001759.1, forward strand.
GTGGTAAAAGCAGTTGGTGGGAAATATATCCACTAGCAGTTCAGAGACTGCATGCAATCAATATTTAGTGAAGACCTACAATGAGCCAGACACTCTGCTTTGGGCACATAAGCCCAAAGGAAAGAAAAATTTCTGTGTTCATTTAGCTTATTTTTTAGTTCAGGAAATAAGAATACAAATGTAAACATGTAATTAAGTATATTATATAATATTTTAGAAGGTGATACAGACTTTGAAAAATATAATAAAGAGTATGGTAGAACAAAGAGTATGGTAGACTTTTGTCTTGGGAGTGCTGAGTTTAGGATATGGGGGGCAGGGTTGCTACTTTAGATACAGTGCTTAGGATAGGACTCATAGAAGGTCATACTAGAGTAAGCCTTGCATGCAGTATGGGATTAGCTATGCAGATATCTAGGAAAGTACCATTCCTGCCAGGTTAATACAGAAACCTCTCTAATATGTTAGAGAAATAGCAGGAAGCCCAGTGTGGTTAAAATTGGAGAGTGAGGTGATGAAGTCAGAAACTGTAAATCACTTCTGGTTTTGACTTTTATTATGAATGAAGTATGGAGACTTTGGAAGGTTTTGAGCAGAGGAATGACATAATCCAACTTATATTTTGAAAGGATCCCTTTACTCTGTTGACACTAAATTGCAGGTAGATTGAGAAGAGGGGAGATGTTAGGAGGACATTAGGTAATTCAGAGGAAAGCTGACAGTATTTTGGATGGAGATAAAGTCAGGCATCACTGTTAATGATGCATGGGGATATGTTCTGAGAATTGTGTCATTATGTGAGTTCATTGTGTGAACATCATAGAATGTGCTTATGCAAATAGAGGTGGTGCATCCTACTACACACCTAGACTATGTGGTATAGACTATTGTTCCTAGGCTATGGATCTGTATAGCATGTTACTCTACAGAATACTGTAAGCAATTTCAACTCCTTGGTAAGTATTTGTGTACGCAAACATATCTAAACATGGAAAAAGTAAACTATTATAATCTTATGGGATCAACATAGTACAGGTGGTCCACCGTTGTCCAAAAGGTCATTCTGTGGCTCATGACTGTACCTACAGAGACTTCTGCTTCTTAAAGAGACGCTGCATAGGCAAATGTCTACTAAAACAATTTGGATTACATTTTCTATTTAATTTGGATGATGCTTAATGGAGAGAGCAATGTAGTAACGTAATATTTTATCCCAAAGAGTATGAGATTTTATTATATTGTAGCCAGTTATTAATAATGAAGTTAGTTATGAATATCATAATAAAAAACCATATACTTTTGTAGGGTTCTCCTATGCCATTTATTTATATGATCATATTCTCCTGTTATTCTGTTAGGTAAAGAATCCAAATATTTTTAATGCCTTTTTATAAACAGAGAAATTAATGGTCACTATAATTACTTGCTTTGCCCAACTCAAAAGGTCCTCAAGAATCCCAAGTGGCAAGCAGCATTGAAAATGCACATATTTATCCTGTTTTCTCTAATTTAGTGTTTTTCTATCTAACTGTCGATCTTTTGGGCAAAACTAATCCATGCAATTCTATTTTCTTCCTCCCCCTTTTAACATCTATGGATTCTGCCCTCAGTGTTATGATTGCTCTTTGAAGGACAGCTCCTTTGATTAGTTATCTTTAATACCTATTCTTTTACTTTTCCCTTTATAGAATTTAGGTGAAGATTCTTTTATTCTTTATTATTATTATTTTTTGATCTTCAAACTCTCTCCCTGTCTTCTATCTTGCTTCGGCTTTTACATGTCTTACAACACTTTGGTTCTCCTGATATTCTTCTTTTTTCCTCTTTTTTCTTATTAAAAATCCTTCTAACCTTGGGTATTACAGAAAAATGAGTTTCAGATTTTTCATTGAAAAACAGTGTGGCATATTTCATATATAATTATAACCACATGATCTATAACAATCAAGTCTAGTTCACTTACATGCATACAATTGTCTTTAGAAGATGTCTATTTGAATGTTTATTACAACCTTAGGAACTTTAACATGAATTTTTATAGGGGCTCCTAAAACTCACCACTTTTCCAATTTCTGGTTTCTGACTTTAACAGTACTCATCTTCTTCTTGTTCCTGTCTTCAAAATATTGTCGTTATCTTTAATTCTAATAGGTTATTCAACCAATTCTATTAATCTTTACTTCCAAAGTATTCTTAGAGTAAAACATTCTCCTTTATTTTCATTTCCATCAATCTAGACCTGGCACTCATTAGCTCATAACAGAGTGACTTCGACAACATCATTAACAATTTACTGGCTTTTTGCATATGCTAGTTTTTAATACCTATTTGCATATTATATTTAGAAACCCTATGTTGACTTTTTTATATCTTCCTACAGCGCGAAGTCTAAAAGTTCTGATTCTCAGTTACATACATAATCTGATTTTAATTTACTTCTTGACACTTATTTTCCCATACACCAGAATTTTCTGAATTGTTCAGAGGAAGAGAGCAGGGAACTAATGTTTGTGAAATGTCAACTATATGCTATTTGTATAGAAAATAAAAGAAGTTTGTAATAAAAAGTCTTTTAAAAGAGTGCATAGTACATGGCATAGTTTCTTCAGAGAGTTGTCATTGAAGAAGTTAACATGGTGATATGACACATTTTAGAGAAATGAAAATCTATTCTGACAAGTGAAATCAGATGGCAAATACTAGCACAATTAATTAATTGTTTTGCCTCTGGTAACATGGAAGGATAATTTAGAGACATGCATAAGAAATACAAGCACAGTTTCTCCTGTTTGGTTTTGGGTCTTTAAAGTTGAAGACTGAAATTGTATTCACAAACTTACAAGCTGAGAATGAACTAGCACTGAAGAACAGGCAGGCCCATAGGGGAACTCCTGGTCATTTACAAGATCACTGGCTTTAGTTATGTTTAGAGAAATTACTAGAAGGTCAACAGAAAGGCATCTTCATTTCAAGGAGCTAATAGATTTATTGAGGATAGTAATCAGTTTTTTCATTTTTGTTGTGGAAAAACAAAGAAAAAAATCTCAAGGTGCTTTTGAACAAATATGTCTATTATTTTCAGTATCTTTTTATTGCTCAATATTTGGCATATGCTATTTGGTATTTCCTTTTTATGTTCATTTCCTAACAAAAGTATGTAGCAAATGTGGGTATAATATGCGCTCATGAATGTGTATATTTGTGTGTATGTGTATATTTGTGTGTATGTGTGTAAAAGAGAAAGACAGAGACTCAGAGACTAGTGAGACAAGACTTTCAAATAGTTTGAAAGTTTTTGGAGATATCTGAGAATTAGTTATAATGTTGCAAATCTAGGACATTTTAATGTACGCCTAGATGGTGAAAATATCAATAAACTGAAAGAACTGAAGGCAGTGTGGACCCATTTGTGACTAATAAAAAGGCCACTGCTCCTGGATACTTAATGAACATGGAAAGACATGGGGTTTTCACCATAAGTAGAATGGAATTTGAGTCAACTTCATTTGAATATGATATTCAATGAATTCAGGCTACTCATCTAGATTATACATTAATAACTAAGTTTTTTTGTGCATTCAGCCACTGCTTGCTGCTGGGCCATTTCAAGTCAAACTGGCTGTGGGAGCAGCTGCTGGCCAAACTCCATGTATCCAGGCACAATGTATCTTATATCATGGGGGAATATGTCATTTTTCTCACCATGTTACCATGAGGTAAAAAGAGCATCAGTCTTGAAAGCCAGAATTCCAATAGAATTTCAAAGGTCTGACATTAGAATTAACTGAGAAAGTTAAAAACAAGACAAAAAGCAAGCAAACAAACAAATGAAAACAGAACAGTTAACTTGGCATTTCTTAGGAAAGATATCAAGCATATATTTTTATTTAAAACTTCCTAGTTGATATGAACACTAGTTAAGGTCACGAATCACTGTTGTAGATGGAATTAAAACCTTTTGTATATTCCAATGACATCTAGTGCATACTCTTTCCATAGTAGTTAATAACATGAATTGAAATACATATTCCTTCCTCCATTTTTAATAGACCGAAAATAACTTAAGAACTGAAGCTAGTGATATTTTTGGGTTTTTATTTTGTTTGTTTTTTAATGATGTTATTATATCCTACATGCCTAGCACATCTCCTGGCACATACTAAGTTCTCAGAAATATTAATTTTATGAATTTCTGCAGTGTAATGCATGACTGTACAATCCTGTAATTTATTTTTTGGTCCCACTGATGTCAGCGGCGACTTCCTTTTTTTTTTTTTTTTTTTTTTTTTTTGAGACAGAGTCTCACTCTATCGTCCTGGCTAGAATGCAGTGGGGTATTCATAGCTCACTGCGACCTCCTGACCTCAAGCTATCCTCCTGCCTGGGCCTCCCAGAGTGCTAGGATTATAGGCATGAGCCACTGCGCCAGGTTAAGCGATGACATTTGTTGGCAGGCTATGTTTTCTCTTTGCTTGTCCACAACTGTATCCCTTTCTATTATACTCTGGCAAGGTAAGTTTTCACAGTAACTCCAATAAAACAGTGCTAGAGTGTCTCTTGTGAGGTTACTTTCCAAAGTAATTCATATCAGGCATATTAGTTTCCTAGGGCTAACATAGCAAAGTACCAAAAACTCAGTATTTTAAAGCAACAAAATTTGTTGCCTCACAGACCAGGAGCCTAGAAGTCTGAAGGTGTCAACAGGGCCATGCTCCTGCTGAAGGCTTACAGGAAGAATACTCCTTGTCTCTTGCAGCTGCTGTTGGCCAGTGGCATCCCTTGGTTTGTGGCAGCATAACTTCAATCTTTCTCCATCTTCACATGGCCTTCTTCCCTCAGTGTATCTGTGTCTTCTCTTTTTGTACAGATATCTGTCATTGGATTTAGGACCAATTCTAAATCCAAGGTGATTTATTTTGAGCTTTTTAACAAATTACTCTAAAGATCCTATGTCAAATAAGATTGTATTCTGAGGTTCCATATGGATGTGAATTTGGAGGGGGGGGGAATATTCAATCCACTACACTATGATGGTCAAAGAACTAATACAAAAATTATTCTTACTGAATGATTATGGTTGGTTTAGTCCTATGACAATTATCCAAAAGGACAGCTTTGTAAGGTGATCAGGGAGTTTCCACTTTGAATCATAAATTGCATTTCAAGAGCCAATAAAAAATGAGACAGCATACAAATAGTTTGTTGTCTTAATATTTCTGAAATTCTTTGCCTTGCTTCAAGCAAAACTTAGAAGTGTTTGTTAAATATTATCATTGAATATAATATATGTATTATTTCTATATATGTATAAAAATTTCATTAAGTAGATCCTAGATTTATGCTAATGACTCATAATACAACTTTAGTTATAAAAATTACTTTTACTATGGAAATGAAAACATATTCTTATATAAGGGAAGTGTTTTTAAAATAGATTCTAGAATTAAAAATTGGGGAAATTTGAGCTTTGCAGACTGTGTTTCTTATACTGGTAAAAATATATATTTTATCATTAAGAATTCTAGAACATAGTATTTTTCCCAGAAATAAAAAATAAGATTATAAATAATAATACACAAGGACTCACTGTCTCTTAACTTGTAAGATATGTTCTAGAATTAGGAATAACTGGAAATTTAAAAAACAAATGATCTGTAATTCACTGTACGTCATTATAAATACATATATGTGTTAAAATACAAACTTTGAGACTTCTCTTTTAAATCTAATTTTACTGTGGTAATAACACTTGACATGAGATCTACTCTCCTAAGAAAATTTTAAGTGAACAATGCAGTATTGCTCACTATAGGTATAATGTTGGCCGCAGATCTCCAGAATTAATTCATGTAGCCAGTTGGTGTTATGCCTATTTCCCCTGCCCTCTGGCCCCTGGTAACCAGTGTTTCACACTTCGATTCTATTCATTTGATTATTTTAGAGACCTTACATGTGTGGAATCTTGCAGTATTTGTCCTTCTGTGGCTGGTTTATTTCATTTAGTATGATGTCCTCAAGGTTGATCTATGTTGTCACATATTGCAAAATGTCAATTTTTAAAAATAAGAAAATGACTTAAAGGAATGACAAATGTAATTTTAATGAATGACAAATATCATTTTTAAGAAATGGTATCCATGTTGTCACACAATGCTACACAATATCCCGTCGTATGTATAAACCACATTTGCTTTATCCATTCATCCCTTGATGGACATTTAGGTTGTTCTCACACCTTGACTATTGTTACTAGTGTTGTGATGAACATGAGAGTGTTAATACCACCACAAGCTCCTGATTTGAATTTTGGGCATAAATACTAGGGAGTTGAATGGCTAGATGCTATGGTAGTCATAAGTTTAATTATTTGAGGAACCATCATGCTGTTTTCTATAGCAGATATACCATTTTGTATTCCCACTAACAGTGTACAAGTGCTCCAATTATTCCATATCCTCCTTGTCTTTGGTTTTTATATTAGCCACCTGACAAGTGTGAACTGGTATTTCAACATGGTTTTGATTTGCATTTTCCTGATGATGAGTGACACTGAGCATCTATTTATGTACCTGTTAGTCATTTGTATGTCTCATTTTGATAAATTTCTACTCAAGTCTTTAGTCCAATTTTTAATCTAGTTGTTAGTTGTTTCATTTTTTGCTATTGAGTTGTAGGAATTCCTTTTATATTTTGGAAATTAATTGTATGTTTAATACATGGTTTTCAAATGTTTCCTCCCATTCTGTGGGTTGCCTTTTCACTTTGTTGATTGTTTCATTTGCTGCAAGAAGCTTTTTAGTTTGATATAGTTTGTATGTTATCTTTGTAATATGTATTGAAATCATGAAGTGTGGTGCCTCCAGCTTTATTCTTTCTCCAGATTGCTTTGGCTGTTACTGTTTTTTTGTGGTTACATATGAATTTTAGGAATTTTTTCTATTTTGTAAAAAAAAATGGCATTGGGCTTTTGGTAGGGATTCTACTGAATTTTCAGATTGCTTTGGATAGTATGAACATTTAACAATATTAATTTTTCCAATCCATGAACATAGAATGTCTTTCAATCTTTTTATGTCTTCTTTAATTTCTTTCATTAATATTTTATAGTTTGTATTGTATAAGCTTTTCACTTCCATAGTTAAGTTTATTCCTAAATATTTTTTTATTTTTAAGAGATTGTAAATGGTATTGTTTTCCCATTGTTCTTTTCAGATATTTTATTTTTAGTGTTAGAAATACAAATTATTATTATAAGTTGAGTTTGTGTCTTACTACTTTAGTGAATTACTTATTAGTTCTAACATTTAAAAAAAATTATGAAGTCTTTAAAGTTTGCTATGTGCATGATTATGTAATCTGCAAACACAGAAAATTTAACTTCTTCCTTTCCTTTCCTTTTATTTTTTTAAGAGACAAGGTGTTACTCTGTCACCCAAGCTGAAGTGCAGTGGCATGATCACAACTCACTGCAGCCTCAAATGCCTGGGCTCAAGCCATCCCAATGCCTCAGCCTCCCAAGTTGCTCAGACTACAGGTGTGAGTAGAGCACACTCAACTAATATTTTTATTTTTTATTTACTTATTTTTTATAGAGATGAGTTCTTGCTGTGTTGCCCAGGCTAGTATTAAACTCCTGGCCTCAAGTGATTTTCCCACCTTGGACTCCTGAAGTGCTGGGATTATACACATAAGCCACAGTGCCTGGCCCTTCTTCCTTTCTGATTTAGATGCTTTTATTTCTTTTTCTCACCTAATTGCTACAGGTAGGATTTCCAGTACTATGTTGAATAAAAGAGTCAAACGTGGGCATCCTTGCCTCATTCCTTATCTTCAAAGACAAGCTTTCAGGTCTTTACCCTTGAGTATGATGTTAGCTATGAGCTTTCATATGTGGACTTGATTATGCTGAAGTACTTTTCTTCTATTCCTAGAGAGTTTTAATCATGAAAATGTGTGAATTAAATCGAATGCTTTTTCTGAGTTTATTGAGACAGTCATGCAATTTTTATTCTTTATTATATTAACATGGTTAACACATTAATTGAGTTTCATATGTTGAACCATCCTTGCATCCCAGGAATAAATCTACTTGACCATGGCGTATGATGTTTTTAATGTGCTCTAGAATTCAATTTCTTAAGTTTTATAGAGGATTTTTGCATGCATTTATCAGGGACATTTTCTTATAGTATTCTTGTCTCCTGATGTCTTTGTCTGACTTTACTATCAGGATAACATTAGCTTCATAAAATGAGTTTAGAAGTCTTCCCCTCATTTTAATTTTCTGGAAGAATTCGAAAAGAACAGAGTTAATTCTTCTTTAAATGTTTGGTGCAATTTAACACTTCTTACTGACTTCACTCCTACTTTGAAACTTCTTAAGTCTAGAAATTTTCTTCCATTTATTAAGTGTATTCTAGAGTATTTGTAACAAAACAAATGAAAATATTGACTCTGAAATGGTATATACATATATTTTGACAATCTTCCCACGAATATATTAGTACAATTAAGCAGTTACTTTTCTCGTGTGTAAATATGGGTGTTTTGTGTGCAAAATAGAATGTGAATGTTTTCTACATGTTATGCTATAGTCTGAATATCTGTAACTCCCCAAAATCCGTATGTTGAAACTTAATCCCTAACACAGTGGTATTGTGTGGTGAGGCATCTGGGAAGTAATGGGATTAGTGTCCCTATGAAAGAGGCCAGAGAGAGCTTGGTTGTCTCTTCCATCACATTAAGATACAGAAACAAGGCACCATTCTTGAAATAGAGAGCAAACCTTCATTAGACATTGGATTTGCTGGTATCTTGATCTTAAACTTTCTAGCCTCCTTAACTGTGAACAATAAATTTCTGTTGTTTAAAAGTTACCTACCCTCCTATATTTTGTTATAGCAGAATGAAAAGACTAAGACATGTTTCTAATTATCATCATCATCAAGTAATGCAAAAAAAAATAGTGAAAAATTAATATTATAACAGACTTATAGAAAATGCTAGTAAGAAAATGCTTCACCAAAGTGAAGCATATTTAAATGTTTGTTTTGATGTATGATTTAGACTATTACATCATATCCTAACTCCAACTTAAGTATATTACATTTGTAGAGATATACATTCAGAATTGCAATACATAGGTTAGTTAGATAAATCAAAACAGTAAATTCTGAGTAGACCTTCTTTCAAATGCATGCCATTAGGTTAAGGTTATTCTTGTTGTTTATTCTAACAAGAAAAAGTTAGTCGGTGGATTACAAAGCAAATTCAATATGCTTTAACATTTGCCTAAGAGCATTTGATTAGCAATAACAAGGCATTTTGTTTGTAACTCTTTCAGTCTAAATCTTGCTGTAAATATGTAGGCAATATTCATCTAAGGAAACTAACAAAATTAAATGTTGACATTCAGGAAGTCATAACATTGTAAGATTGTATAAATTGGAATATATAAAATAAAGTTGGACATATTTGCTTATCTTGTCCTGTTGTACAAAACAATTTGTAGAGACAGTTCAATAATATATTTGTTAATGATCAGAGACAAGAAATAAGTAGCAGATGAAACCTGAGAATGTTACCATTTTTGAAAAAAAAACCTAGGAAAATAAGAGAATTTTATCAGTAAAAGTAAAAGATTCAAGGAAGTATGAGCAAAGGATAAAATTAAACTTTAAACTAAAATTGTGGAGTGAAAAAAAGAAGATAAAATTGTAGACTGAAAAATAATCACAACGTGTTTGCTCATTGCCAGATTCAAGTCAACATGAAAATTAATACTTAATAACTTCATAAATATTATTTAACAACACAGAAGAAACAATTAAATAAGGCTGTTTTCTTTCTTCATTTTATTTTTTGTTTAGCTAAATTCATTTTATCATTCCATAGGTTTATTTGCTTTTCATCTCTCCTTCTACATATGTACTATTTCAATTTTCCTTTAGGATTTAAACTTTAGTTTTACTTCATTACTTCCTTTTGTCTCCCCTAGCTAGGATGAGCCAACTAATTTTCTTCCTATTTTTTACCCAATTTCAGATCTGTCCCCAGACGTAGTAATGGCCTGATGAGATTATGAAAGAATACACTAGAACAGAGTATCTATTTCTCCATTGCAAAAGTCAGGTAGAATATAAATGAGTGCATGCTACTTAATAAATATCCGTTGAAAGTAGATTATATACTATTTCAAGCTTGCCCATGGAAGAAATCTATCTGGAGTCTCTGTACTATACAAATGTCCATTTCCCTCCCTCTTAAGCTTTTGAAGTCCAAATATTAGGTTTCAATGTAGTTTTAATTAGTTGAAGACAACTTTAATTCACATCTTTTGATATACACATATAAACACAAAATACACTATACTTTTTAAAAATGAATTGTGATGAAGAGATTCTCCTTCTTTATGGGATGGAGTAGCTTGCTTCAGGTGAGCATTCCAACCAAACGAAATTAGAAAAGCCAGATAAAATAGAGAAATTATCTCTTCGAAGGTATCTGAGACCTGCAGGGGCAACAAGAGCCGAAGGATTTGAAACTCCAGAGGTGAAAGAACTTCAGAAATGGGAGCTTATCTGCCTTCGCTTTTATTCTGTAGGACTTTGCTAATTATGTGTATGAACAAGTGTCTGAGAACTGAGCCTTTGTATTAGCAGAGAACTAATGACAGTCATTTTTAATACCACAGTGTTTGAAACAATTTTTCTTAAGTTTCTACTTATAGAGAATATCATCTTCTCATCATTGGTTATAGAATTTAATGTAAAGTTTCTTGCCATTTACTTATTTCTTTTATTCTTTAATACATTCAGTATTGATGAAGGAGATTAAGGAACAGTAATAATACTAATTTTTAAAATAATTTGTAAAGGAATTCAAAAAGGAATACCAAAAGCATAGACAGTACATTATGTGGTAAAATATCACAAGAATGGAAAAATAAGCACCCCACATGTATTCACCATCAAATTGGTATTAACTGACCAACACTTAAGTGCACATATAGTAGTAACATTCACCGGGTGTCAGGCAGGTGGGAGGGGGTAGGAGGGGATGGGTATATTCACACCTAATGTGTGTGGTGTGCACCGTCTAGGGGATGGACACACTTGAAGCTCTGACTCGGGTTGGGCAAAGGTAATATATGTAACCTAAACATTTGTACCCCTGAATATGCTGAAATAAAAAAAAATGAAAAAAATAAAAAAATGAAAATGACATCATTAGGATACTTATAAATGTAAAACAAAAGCAATTCAGACTATCATGATGACGTTTGCAAGGAAAAGTGAGGAGAGGATGAAATAATTGATCTTACTTGTGTTGCTTGACATGGCAATTCTGTTGATGTGACCTAGACAGCAGGGCATTTTATTTACAATGGCTGCTTTACTGAGATATGACCACACAGCTGTCATAAATATGACTTTTTAAAAAGTAAGTCGACATGCCGGTTTTAGCTGAACGTAAGCACAAAATGTGCAGTGTGAATAGGTTCACTATTTAACGTTCTTATCTGTTGAAAATTATGCTTAAAGGAAAGCACACAGAAATTGATTGTGAAAGTATATGCTTCTTAGCATACTCAAGTGCAGATTTATGATGTCTTTGTTAAATTTATGATTGCCACATTCAAAATTTAAGAACATGTATAAGTCCTAAAATATCTGACCTTTCAGTCTATCATTGTTCTTGGAATTTCTGGCACATATGTCATTGATTATCTAACTTATTTTTATTCAACTTGACAACAGACCTGGATTTTGCCCATAAGGCAGTTTCCGCTTGCATTTTGATCATCAGTCAAGCTGGTGTTAGAATCATCCTTTTAGATATTAACTAGGTTGTAATTTGATGTAAATTTCTATAACAGTCTAGTTATCAGAAGTCTGATATTTCCCAGCAAGAAAACTTCATTTATGTGCTGGCCTTTTTTTGTGATTTTGTTGTTATCTCCACCTCCAACCCTTGCTCTTGGTGGAGCTCATGTCTTGGGGCCAGCACTCTGTCTGCAGGTCCTTTTTGTAAGAACCGCCTGTTGGCATTCCTTTTGGTTGCTACTGACCAACGTATGAGAGACAAGTCAGTTCTGCAGCTGGGACTGTGATTTTTCTCCCAAACTTGCCAATTGAATATTTCTGAACCACAGAAACAAAAGGGATTCTTAGTTATACGCTTAAACTTGGCCCTCTAGTTCGCATACTCACCCCAATGTTAGGGTGGTCAGTGTCCCTTGAGCAACTTGTCCACTGAGCATTTCCCTTGAAGCCATTGTCATTTTCTTGATAAGATGAGTAATTTGATGATCCTTGTTTGCTTTGCTTTAGTCTGATGGGATCAGTGCTTACTGCTGCTGTATTTGTTCAGCTAGCATCCTTTTCTGCATTCCTACCTAAGGATAGGTTTCACTTCTTTTTTTCACTGGCTATAGGTTGGGGGTATATTGTTTACATGCCCTGAAATAAAGTAGTTGTAAAAAGCTAAATATTCAGTATTATAATACAAATTAGTGACTTTAAATCAGAGAATCTCAGTTCGAGTCCTGGCTCTGTCACTTTCTAACAGTATGAAATTGGAGAATTTATGTCAAGACTCTGGGCTTTACCTTCTTCTATATAATAGAATTTATTTCTTAGGTTTGTTTTAAAGATTAAATAAGAGGATTAATGTATATAGCACTTAGAAGCATATCTGGTATTAATAGATATTGCACATTACATTAAGGTTAGCTATTATTATTATTACAAAAGTTCTTAAACTACTTTCCTTAATATGTAACTTGGTACTGCAGAATTTCAAGGATTAACTTCTAGTTTCATTGATAATCTGTGTCATTTAATACTGAGTAACATAAACCATTGGTTTATTATAAAACTATAATTCAGGCAAAGAAGATAAATACATTTGAATGAGGAGCTAATATTTCAATGTAATAACCTTTCATCTATTAAACATTTACTTTATACCAACGAAGTTACAAAAATTTAAATGCAATTCTGTTCTTCAAAGACTTTAAAGTCTAGTGGTGTCAACACTCTAGTAAAAACAGGAAAGAGAGACAGAAAAGGAGAGTGAGAGCAAGAGCAAGAGAGAGACAGAGAAAGAGCTTTAGAGCACGCTAGGAAAAAGAAAAGTAGGAGTGTCTGAAAGTATCACATGTTGTTAGTTAAGATATGGTACATAACTGCATTGAATTATATTCAATGTATTTATTTATACATTTATTTACTGATTTAGTGTCTCAGTTGTTCCTTCATTACTTTATGAATGTAAATGACATTAATTTTCCCAGGTATATTTATACCTAGAAAATATTTTTCATAAAAGTTAAAAACCCTGTAAATACGCTGCCTCTCTTTAACAATAGTATGCTTTTTTTTTTTTTAACCTTTCCCAACCCCCATCCCCAACAAATCTAAATTTAAAAAAAGAGGCCGGGCGCGGTGGCTCATGCCTGTAATCCTAGCACTCTGGGAGGCCGAGGCGGGCGGATTGTTTGAGCTCAGGAGTTCGAGACCAGCCTGAGCAAGAGCAAGACCCCATCTCTACTGAAAAATGGAAAGAAATTATCTGAACAGCTAAAAATATATAGAAAAAATTAGCCAGGCATGGTGGCATATGCCTGTAGTCCCAGCTACTCAGGAGGCTGAGGCAGGAGGATCGCTTGAGCCCAGGAGTTTGAGGTTGCTGTGAGCTAGGCAAATGCCATGGCACTCACTCCAGCCAGGGCAACAGAGTGAGACTCTGTCTCAAAAAAAAAAAAAAAAAAAAAAAAAGAAAAGAAAAGAAAAACTCTAGGTATTCTGGGATATAGAAGGAAAGTATATTTTTCCAAACAGTGGGTTTGCTACAAATACCGTCTGTAGAAAATATAGGCTATTTATATTGTCAGAGAAAAATTTGTGCTACAGAGAACTAACAGGTAAGGAAAACTTTATTCAAGACTGTAACAACAGGGTTCAAGACTATAGCGATAGGGAGAGAGATTGAACTCAATGCCACAAAAACAAAAGGAAGGAGGGCTTTTGAGGGGTAGGGTGAGTAGAAAGTGAGGAGGTTGGTCAATGTCAGTAGGCGGTCTGTGTTCCCTATAGTGCTTATGAAAGTTAGGTTCCTACCCTCCCACAAAGACTGGGAGATAGGGGCACTCTTTCCTGATGTGTACATTTCAAAGGAATGGCTTCCAGGTCCATAAGAAAGACATTCTTGGAAATAAAACTGACAAGAGGCTGGGACAAGATTTACATTTCAAAGGCACAGAGAAAGAATTTTCAATTGGAATTTTTCTAAAGTAAAATTTCTAAGAAAATGGATATCAGAGGTCTGTTGTCAGGAAGAATCTATCTAAAGTTCAGAGAAGCTGGGGAAAACATTAAGGCTTACTTGGACAATATCCTACTTAAATGTATACATTTATGGTTATCTCTTATGTTTGTAGGATGCTCATAATTAGACCAGAAAACAAAACAAAATAAAACAATAAAAAACTAAAAGTAAGAGAAAATCTCCACAATTAAAAACACAGCCAAGCACATAAGTTTCAATATGTGACCATGTTGCTAATCTAGTCTTGCTATTGAATGCTTAACAAGATTCACAAATGCTGATAATGAGACATATCAAGAAAACAGAGAGATATGGATTCGACATAAACCTGTGTCTCATAGTTATAACGAAAATTGCACACACACCAGTTTTTGGTTCTTGAACTTGAACCTATTGCTGCTATGTTAATGCACAATGTAATGATTCAAAGGTTTCACCTATTTGCCAGATTATATTTCATTCAACGTGAACAGATGGTCTCCTATTTAGACAAATTGTACCTCAAAACAAAAGATTCAATACCCTGATTTATAGAAAATAATAGTCTGCCAGCTTTTTTTCAAGTAAACATGATATTAGATTAATTTTAAAAGTTATAATTATGGTGAAATTATCTATAAGCACTGGTGAATTCCTGTGGACCACATTTTCATTAATGGTCTTGTAAGTAAGGATATACTTTGATTTCTATTTCATAGACAAAATACATTTCGAATGCCAATGACATTGACATTTCAAATTTTAAATTAATATTGCTGAGTTACAGGGATTTGCAATTGAATAATAAAATGGTACCAGAGAACTGTATAAAAGCTCTACACATTAACTTCCTAAATAGCTCTAGAATATTTTAAAATACAATTCTCTTTAATTTTTGAACAATTGTTGGTAATTATTTAGTGGAGGTGGAGGAAAAGGACAAGATGCTCTCAAGAGGGATAAAATGAAAGTTTGATGTAGACTATATGCAGTATTTTTATTTAAATGAGAAAAATTGCCATGTCAATATGTGAACAGTTGCACAATAATAATGATTGCTTTATCGTCACCATCACCATCATTATACTCATCACTGTCATATCACCATCATCATACATGAACCTAAGAGGAAACAAAACAAACTAAAAACACTTCCCTTGGCTCCAACTGAAACCACCCTTACAAACTATTTATAATAAAGAGTGAGAACTGTGGTACAGGCCTTGCTAAAAATAAGTCACAGGCCCAGCTAAAATGATAATAATTAGCCACCGTCCCCTTGTTTGCTTCTCTATAATAGCCAGTCTGGAGTCACATAGCTGGTAGTCATAAAGATTCTTAGCTTTCTCTGTAGATAACAAAACCCTTTGGAACACAAAGGCAGTTTTTGAGATATCTTCCAGGTCCTGCATTCCAGTGGATTGGCTGACTGACCCAGACCAGTGGCCCATACCGAGGAGCTAATGATTTCATCCCAAACCCGGCCAATTAGCAAACTTAATTGCCTAATCCTTTGCTCATCAAATTATCCTTAAAAACCCTGTCTCTCAAATTCCTGAGCAGATGGATTTGAGAAATTCCTCCCATCTCCCTTCCTAGTGCAATGTGGAATTATACATTTTCTCTGCTGTAACCCCTGCTGTCTCAGTGTGTTGGCTTCCTCTTGGGCAGCGGGCAAATGAACCTGGTTGGACAGTAGCAAAAACACTCCAACTACTGAGTTGTTTCTCTGTTTCCCTCAATCAATTTAAGAGCCTTCTACCTCCTTCTACTCTGTCCATCAACATTTGCTAGTATCTTCCACAGAAAATGCTCGTTAAAAGTCTTAACTTGCATTGGCAAGCCCAATGTTTGCTATTATTCTTAACCTTTTAACATCAGCAGTTGTCCCTATTTCTGTAAATGGTACCATAATCATTTAGTTGCCCAAGCCAAAACATTGAGGTTATACTTGGCTATTTGTTCTCCATTCCTCTATATACAATCTCTAGAGCAGTTACATAACTTTGTAGTTATATCTACCCACTTCTCTGCTTTCTCCATTGCCCCTTACCTTGTGTAATTCAGTCAATATTGCCTTGATTGTTGCAGTTTTTCCCTACCTTGTCACCCTTCTTCTTGTGTCACTTTCAAATCCATTCTCTGCATGGTATATGGAATTACCTTTAAACAACAGATTTATATCACTCCACTCAAAAAAATTTCAGTGACTTTCCAGTATAATTTTATTAAAATTAAAACTCATTTAAGTGTTACTTTCTGTTAGAGCCTGTACTTATCTACAAAATTTACAGTTTCACCATTTTTCTCCACGTCCATTCAGTTCTAGCTGACCTGGCTACCACTCACTTTCTCAAACATAGCTGCTGCCTCCATGTCTTCAGACCTTCACAACTGAGAGTATTTCTTTCTTGTAAGCTATTTTCTCAGATTTTTCCATTGTTATATTCTAGCTTTTAAGAGTGAGTTTTAAAGTTACCTCTTCAGAAATACTTTCTTTTCTCAGTCTCAATTTTTTCCTCTCCAATTTTTCTCCATCTCTTTACCCTATTAATTTTGCTCATATGCCATATTTCAATTTGTAGATGAAGATTTGCTTTATTTCTTTTTGTTGTAATCATGGTGAAATTACCGAACAGCTCTGGCAATTCCCTGTAGACCACATGTTTCTATGGTGTTGTAAGTCAGAACATTTTTTTAAAATTCTCTTCCCTAAATGAGACAATTTTTAAATGATGTCTCCCAGTGGCATACTGACTATAGTACCACTTTGGGATGACAGAGACCATGCATGTAATGTTCATTGTTTTATATTCAGTGCATGTCATAACACTTGACATAAAGGCTCTAAGTTTCATATAAATATATTGAATAAATTAATGAATAGGGAAGTAAGATAAATGCTTACTCTTTCTCCATACAAAAACTTTTGTAAATTTCCACCACTTTATTAACCATAGTCTAGGATATTTTCTTTTACGTTTTTCATACCACAAAAGGAGGACATATTTTAAACTGAAGCCGTCTGCATTTCATTATGTCACATATAATAAAAAACCTGAATGTGGAAATCCATATCAATGTCTATTATATAAAACATTATGTTTTATGATGACATTCTGTTGACAAACACATTCTTTGGTAGATTACATTGCCAGCCTAACCTAACAATGAGAAAATCTAAGTTAGAAAATTAAAACAAAAAGTTCACATTCGTTATTTCTTAGGCTGCTACCCTGATTTCATACATACTAAATTGTGTTATAGGTTTGGAAGGAATATGGTATAAATGAAGCCTATTGTTGGAAATTTCTGAATATCAGTAATTACATATTATCAAGAGTCCATTTCCTTTGAGAAATAGGACAACAAATAAATAAAAGAATTTTGAAAAAAGAGGTTTGCACTGTTAGTCCTCATCCGAAGGAAGAGGAGTATCTACCACACTCTACTTGAGCACAGTTTGAAGTCTTAATGAATAAGAACATCGAGTTCTCCTTCAAGCAAGGTTAATTTAGAGATTTTTCTGCCTTCAGAATCATCCGTAAATTAATTTCTGCAACCTATAACATATTTATTAGCTCTTTCAGGAGAAAATTTGAATGTAATGTGCATACAAACCTTGTACACTCACATTTCCTGCTTAAGAATCAGAAGAAATACCATATAGAAATTTTTTTTGTGCTGTATTTTATGCTTATCAGTTAGCAATGTTATCGAAATACATGAATTTCATGAATACATTAAAAGATTAAATTATGTGCAGATTATAAATTTCTTTCTGTTTGGATGATTTTTTCAATGTATCTTCTAGTGTCTGTTTTTAATACAAAGTTGTTTTCTTGCTTATCAACTTTGCTATCATTTATTGTGAATTACTTGTCGAAGACACCTATTTTTTTCCCATTTCTTGTTTTCTAGTGCATGAGTACATGAACTTTATCTCTTATTTAACCACTTCTCCTAAATTAACCAGGTTTCCTAAGCAATGAAATGAATTTTGGACTAAAAATGATTACTGACAGATCATCTATCATTAATAAATTCAGATTGACTTAACTTATTCTTAAAAGATGACTAGCTTTATTAGCCTTATCAAATTATACAGTGTTATTTAGCCAAAAAGCATTCCTTTTATGGAACTGGTTTTGAATATACTTCAAGATCCTTAAATTGCCTCACTAGTGACTCTAATTTCTAAATTGGGATAGAATGTCAAATTACATCCAAAAAGAGTAAATATCAAGTTGTATTATCTAATACTCAAAACATTCAAGGAATTCTGATGGGAACTTATACAATTTTATTTTAAAATATTTATTTTAACACGTATTTAGACATACACACATGCAAAATGCATAATTTCTGTGTATGTGTGTATATATATATACACACACACACTAATTTTACTAACATTATTTAACATGTATATAAATAAAAATATATGTTAACAAAATTTTGTATGTATAACACATTTATTAGTAAATATTACTCAAAAATTCAATCCCACACCCAATTAAAAAATAGAACATTAGATATAATTTAGAAACTTCCTCCCCAACAGGAATAACACTTCCCTTTTTCCCTTAAAGGGTCACGCATTCTGCTGAATTTTATGATAAACCTTTTATTGGTTTTTCTTGGTATGCATATATCCCTAGGTAATACTTAGTTTAATTTTGTTAATTTTTATTCTTTATTAGAATAGAATTGTGCTGTACCTATATTTCTGGAAGTATGCTTCTTGTGCTTAAGATTATGATGCAGAGAATCACTCACATTGAAGTCTCTGTAATTTTCTTTCGATTTTTTTTTTTTTTTTGGTGCATAGTAATCCATTTCATGGATATGAAACAATATGTTTACAATTTGTACTATAGATATATTCAATGCTTGATTTATGCAAATATTATACTATTAATATTACTGTGCTTGCCTCTCGAATATAAATGATTTTATAGGCTTTTATCTGGGATGGGGATTTCTGTGGCATAGGGTTTGTCTATGCTCAAATTTGTTAAGTAAGATTAAATATTTTTGAAATTGGTTTCACCAATAAATATATATGTGTACAGGAATATGCAAGAGAATTTTTTCTTATTTACAGAATTGGAAGCATTTGTTGTTGTATATTTTAACTGTTTTTCAATGCATTGTGTATGGAATAGTATCATTTTAATTTACATGGCCCTGATTATTTTTAAATTGGCATTTTTTTTCCTACATTCATGGGGCATTTGTATTTTCACTTCTGTAAACTATTTGGCAGAGTTTGCTTATGTTTATACTTTGCTGCTTCTCTTTTTTCTTATACCTTGGTAGGTATTGCGTATATATTTTAAACTATAACCCTT
This sequence comes from Indri indri, assembly GCA_004363605.1. NCBI lineage: Eukaryota > Metazoa > Chordata > Mammalia > Primates > Indriidae > Indri > Indri indri. Next base: position 59,097 of record RJWJ010001759.1, read on the forward strand.
TGTCAAATGATTGTTCAGACATAATATTTTCCAGTCTATGACTCTTTTTATTCCTCTCACACTTTGTATGTGTTTTTAGAAATAAACTTCTTGGCCGGGCGCGGTGGCTCACGCCTGTAATCCTAGCCCTCTGGGAGGCTGAGGTGGGCAGATCGTTCTGAGCTCAGGAGTTCAAGACCAGCCTGAGCAACAGCGAGACCCCGTCTCTACCAAAAATAGAAAGAAATTAATTAGACAGCTAAAAATATATATAGAAAAAATTAGCCAAGCATGGTGGCACATGCCTGTAGTCTCAGCTACTCGGGAGGCTGAGACAGTAGGATTGCTCGAGCCCAGGAGTTTGAGGTTGCTGTGAGCTAGGCTGACGCCATGGCACTCGCCCCAGGCAAGAGAGTGAGACTCTGTCTCAAAAAAAAAAAAAAAAAAAGAAACAAACTTCTTAAATTTAATATAGTTCTATTTATCAATTCTTCCTTCTATGATAAATTATTTTAGTCTTATTAAAAATATTTTTCCCTATATAGAAATATACAAATCTACAGGGTAATTTACATTATTCACTGATTCATAATCTAAAAAGTACTTCAAACTCTGTATGATAATATATATTATTTAGCAAATCGTATTCACTAATTTATATTAACTAACCTATAACACCATAAATTGTAGCAATAAATCTGGGTGGGATTTGGTGGATTTCCAAAAGGGTAATTTAATTTCTAATATCCTTAATAGTTTTATTTAGCTTCTACTACTAGGTTTTGTGTATTTCATATTGATGGATACATTCGTGATATATATACACTTTACTGTTCTACTATTCTGTTAGGGAATAGACAATTTTATTTAAGACATGTCTAAATGTTTAATTGAAAACATGAGCCTAAAAACGGTGTGAAAGTTATTCAGAGGAATGTAAAAAGGACCTTTAAATAGAGCTTATTATGCACAATAAAATTAGGAAATAATTTATTAAAGGTGGACTCAGTAAGAACAATGGCCTTCTTTTGATGAAAATTTTAGTTGAGAAACAATAAAAATATAGAATTAGAATGTGTACAAAGTGTAGAATGTATGAAAGCCTGAGATATAACGTACATTTAACTTTTTATAACATAGGGAAGATTTATTTGAGCCAGGACATGATATAATGAAAAGCAGAATCCAGGATATACTAAACTGAAATAACTGTCACATTAAAAAAACTATGAGCAAACATAGATATCTATGCACAGTATGATTATAATATACTATAGTGGTGAAAGAATAACAAATGATTTGACAAAAATCATACGTGAGTTTATGGTTCTAATTTTATTATATAGTTAACAAAAATGCAAAAATATTAGCAAATTGGAATGTGGTAAAATTCGTTTTCTTCTATCTTCTCAGTCTTACAAATTCTACTCACTGGGGGAAAAATAAAGTACACTAAGATGTCTGCCAGATAGGATTTGAAGTTCAAAATGAGATTTTTGGATCTCAAAAATAAAATTAGAAAGTAAAATAAGTGCATACTTAATGGAACTTTAGAGATATAATAGCCCACAATGGAATAAGATAATAGCTTATTTTCTTGAATGTTTAATGTTCTTATGTCTATTTAGAGTTCTACTAGAATAATGCAATTTCATTTTCGTGTTGTTGGGATACTTCTACTCAATAATATAATAATGTGAATAAATTCCATTATTTTATTGGTTTATCAAAAAGTTGAACAAGACCATTTTCTAGAATGTGTTAAAGTGTTTCCATTACTTTATATATCTTCCATCTCTTGTTTAAAAAATATGTTTTTAATCAAGTTATTGGTTCATTTGTAAAAAACTGAGTATAACACATTTATGTGGATTTATAGATTTTTATCTGTGATATTTCATCTAATTTTCAGTGCCAGAAAGATAAAAATGTTGATAATGCTTAACAAAGGCAGTTTATTCATGATCTTCATAACCCCGTCTGAAAAGTTCTCCCATTACGCTGCATATTTATGATGACAGTGGTATTAAAAATGATTTTTCACATCATAACATCAACATTTAATCTTCACATCTGGATTAAAAATAGGCAACTTAGTATATGCAAAAACGTAAAAGATTTGAGAAAACAAATACAATAAAACACAGGAAACTAGTGATGACATAAATGCATTTTTTTGGTCATAGGACAGATGTTTGCTATTCAATTATTCATATTTTATAAAAGATTAGAACTTCTAGATATAGAGTATAAGTATTTAGTGAGAATATGATCAAAAACCTAGGTAGAGTTGTTAAATTTTATTTGCCCATCAGAAAATATTAATTAATCATATATATTATAATATTAAATAGAGTTTTTTCTAAAAACTTGATATGCAAAAAGATTAAACATACAAACACAAATTAATTACAAGTGTGTGTGTAAAATTCATTGTCTACATTTTCTTTGATGTTAATCAGTTCATGTTTGTCAATTGAGGGATAAGTTTGTTTGCAATACATAGCTAAATGTATATATATGAATGTAAAGTGTACATATATATAAAAATCTAAAATTTATAAAGTGTATTGATAAGTGACTCTACATGGATTTTTAAAATAAGGAAAGAAAATTGATATTTGTTAAATTGCTATTTATGCTCTATCACAGTCCAACACAGTAGATATTTTAATTTATAATTAGATTCAGATTATATATCTTAGTTATCTTAGAGCTATTAATTGGGAGAGCTGAAATATGAATGCAAATATGTATGTTATACATTTTGGTATAAACATTATTATAAATATTTACAAATTATTATGTATTTATTAAAATTAAATACCATTTTTGTGCAAATTATTTTTAAATGGTTTTTAAAAAATAATTTATTCATTTTAGCTTTATCTCAATTCCAGTAGAAATATCCTTACTTTCATGAAGCTACCTTCATAATCAGAAAATATCAAATAGTTTTTTTTTAACATATTGACTGCCACACTAGAAAAAAAAATTTCCTTGGGAGTCATGGTGTTTTCTTACAAAATTAGAAAACAAACTTCAAAAAAAAAAAATCATCCTTTCTAATTTAATGAAAAATTTGTTATTTTTAAATCTTTTTTTTGTGTGTGAGTTATATTCAACTTAAAAAAAATAGTTCCCTGGCTCCCAAGATGAAGAGATGTGTGAGGTACAAATGCTTCATTAGGCCCTGGGCTCAAAACTAGCGTGAGTGAAATACAGCTCATGTGGCAGTTAATATGTTAAAATATCCTCTTCTTGGTATTCCCTATTCCCTGCAATACTTATTTTTTTCTCCTTAGCATTTGTTATCATTTGAAGTAAGATTTATTTTTAATCTTTTTCTCCCTATGACAAAACAAACCTCTAAGAATAGAAATTGTTCTTCACCAAGGCATATATTCATCAGGCTATCTAAAGTCAATGCAAAGGAATGAATTCTAAGACAAGTGAGACAAAAACATCAAGTAAGTTAAAAAGGAAAATTCATTAAACTAATTAGATTAACAGTAGACTTCTCAGCAGAAATGTTACATGCCAAAAGGGATTGGGATCTTAACTTTAGTATTCATAAACAGAAAAGCTGTCAGTAAAGTACTATGTGTCTTGTAAAACTAAGTTTCATAAATAAAGGAGAAATGCGGTCTTTCCCAGACACACTAATTCTGAGGGAATTTGTCACCACTAGACCAGCCCTGTAAGAAATGTTCAAAGGAATTCTAAACATCAAAATGAAAGGTTGGTAATCACTAGTATAAAAGCAATCGACCGTATAAAACTCCCAGGGCTTAAAAATTATAACATGACAGAGAATAAAAAGCAATTAGGGGCCGGGCGCTGTGGCTCACGCCTGTAATCCTAGCATTCTGGGAGGCCGAGGCGGGCGGATTGTTTGAGCTCAGGAGTTCGAGACCAGCCTGAGCAAGAGCGAGACCCCGTCTCTACTAAAAAAAAAATAGAAAGAAATTAATCGGACAACTAAAAATATATAGAAAAAATTAGCCGGGCATGGTGGTACATGCCTGTAGTCCCAGCTACTCGGGAGGCTGAGGCAGTAGGATCGCTTGAGCCCAGGAGTTTGAGGTTGCTGTGAGCTAGGCTAATGCCACGGCACTCTAGCCAAGGCAACAGAGTGAGACTCTGTCTCAAAAAAAAAAAAAAAAAAAAAAGCAATTAGGTAACAATCAACATGATGACTAAAACAGTATCTCACATATCAATATTTACTTTGAATGAGAATGGTTTAAGTGCCACACTTAGAAGACATAGATTGGCAGAACGGATTAAAAAAACACAATCCAAATATCTGCTGCCTTCAGGAGATGCACTTAACTCTTAAAAATTCTTATAGACTCAAGGTAAAGAGGTGGAAAAATATTCTGTGTAAATGGAACCCAAAAGTGGGCAGGAGTGCCTATACCTATATCAGATAAAACAGACTTTAAATCAACATTACAAAAGACTAAAAAGGCCATTACATAATGCTAAAGGAATAAATTTAATGATAAAATATAACAACTCTAAATATATATGCACCTAACACTGCAGCTCCCAGATTCATAAAGCAAATACTACTAGACCTGAGAAAAGAGTTAGACAGCAATACAATAATGTTGGGGAAATTCAATACTTCACTGACAGCACTAGACAGATCACCATAGGAAAATGTCAACAAAGAAACATTAGATTTAACTGCAATCTAGAACAAGTGAGCCTATCATACCTTTACAGAATATTCTATCTCCAAATTGCAGAATATATATTCTTCTCTTTGGCATATAAAGCATTTTCAAAGATAGACCATATGATAGGTCACAAAACATGTCTTAGTAAATTTCAGAAAATTGAAATCATATCAACTATCTTCTCAGATCATGGTAGAATAAAACTAAAAATCAATTCCAAGAGGAACATTCAAACCTGCACAAATACATGGAAATTAAACAGCTTGCTCCGAAATGATCTTTGGGTAAATGATAAAATTAAGATGGAAATAAAAGAAATTTAAATGAATGGTAATAGTCACACAAGTTATCAAAATCTATGGGATACAGAAAAAGTGGTTTTAATGGGAAAATTTATAGTGCTAAATGAATACATCAAAAAGATAGAAACTTCACAAATTTACATCCTAATGTCACACTTCTAGGAACTACAAAAACAAGAACAAACCAAATCCAAAGCTAGCAGAAGAAAATAAATAGCAAAGATCACAGCAGAACTAAATGAAATTGAAACCAAATAAATAAATAAATAAATAAATAATAAAAACAAGGATCCCAGGGTGCAAAAAACAAACAAACAAACAAACAAACAAACAAACAAAAAAAGGATCTATGAAATGAAAAGTTGCTTCTTTGAAAGATATACAAAATTGATAAACTACTAGGAAGATTAACCAAGAGAAGAGAAAGTATACAAATAAGCTCAATCAGAAATAAAAATGGAGGCACTATAACTGATTGATGCCACAAAAATACAAAACATCATGACAGAGTACTATGAACACTACTATACACACAAAATAGAAAATCTAGAGGAAATGTTCAACTTCCCGGAAACTTCCAATGTTCAATCAAGAGGAAACAGAGATCCTGAACAGACTAATAACAAGTAGTGAGATGGATTCATTAATAAACAATCTTCGAACAAAAATACCCAGGACCAGATGGATTCACAGTCAAATATTACTAAAGCCAACAAAACACACAACAAAAAAAGGAAACTATGAACAAATATCCCTGGTGAATGTAGACACCAAAATCCTCAACAAAATACAAACAAACAGAATCTAAATGTACATGAAAAAGATAATTCACAGTGATCAAGTTGCTTTCATCCCAGGGATGGAAGGATGGTTCAACATAATGCAAGTCAACAAATGTGATTTATCACAGAGAAAGAATTAAAAACAAAAACCACATAATCATCTCAATAAATGCAAGAAAAAAATTCTCTTTGTTAGTGATATGCTCTTATATTTAGAAAATTCTAAAGACTCCTCTAAAAGACTCCTAGATTTGATAAATGAATTCAATAAAACCTCAGGTTACAAATCAACATATGCAAATTAGTAACATTCTATACACCAATAATGACTAAGCTGCGACTCAAATCAAGAACTCAATGTCATTTATAATAGCTGTGAAAAAATAAAATAAAATACCTAGGAATACACTTAAGAAGATGAAAGATCTCTATAAGGAGAACTACAAAACATTGAGGAAAGGAATCATAAGTAACATAAATGAATGGAAAAACTTCTCATGCTCATGGACTGGAAGAATGAATACTGTGAAAATGACCATATTACCCAATTAGAGACTCAATGCAATTTCTGTCAAAATACCAATGTCATCTTTTACAGAATTAGATAAAATAATCCTAAAATTCATATAGAACCAAAAAAGAGTCCAAATAGCCAAAGCAATCCCAAGCAAAAAGAACAAATCTGGAGGCATCACATTACCTGACTTCAAATTACACTACAAGGCTATCACAATCAAAACAGCATGGTATCGGTATAAAAATAGACACATAGACAAATGGAATAGAATAGAGAACCCAGAAATAAAGCCAAATTCTTACTTCTGCTTTGATCTTTAAGAAAGCTGACAAAAATGTACACTGGGGAAAAGATACCCTCTTCAATAAATGGTGCTGGGAAAACTGGATAGCCACATGCAGATGAATGAAACTAGATTTCTGTCTCTCACCATATACAAAAATTAATTCAAGACAGATTGAAGACTTAAATATAAAACCTGAAACTGTAAACATTTTAGAAGAAAACTCAGGAAAAACTCTTCTGGACATTGGCTTAGGCAAAGAATTTGTAAGATCCCCAAAGCAAATGCAACAAAAACAAACATAAATAAATGGGACTTAATTAAACTAAAAAGCTTCTTCACAGAACAGGAAATAATCAACATGATAAATAGACAATGTACGGAATGGGCAAAAATATTTACAAACTGTATTTCCAACAAAGTTATAATATCCAGAATTTATAAGGAGCTCAAACAAATCAGCAAAAAGAAAACAAGTAATTTCACTAAAACGCGGGTAAACAACATGAATAAATATTTTTCAAAAGAAGATGTACAAATAGCCACCAAACCTATGAAAAAATGCTCAACATCATTAATCATCAGATAAATGCAAATTATAACCGCAATAAGATGCCACCTTCTCCCTGTCAGAGGGGTCATTAATTACAAAGTCAAAAAACAATAGATGCTGGCATGGATGCAGTAAAAAGGGAACATTAGTATATTGTTGGTGGAATACAAATTATTACAACTTTTATGGATTACAATATAGAGCTTTCTCAAAGAACTAAAAGTAGATCTCCCATTTGATCCAGCAAATTCACTACTGGGTATCTACCGAAAGGGAAGGAATTCATTATATCAAAAAGCCACCTGCACTCATAGGTTTATTGCAGCATTCACAATTGCAAAGATATGGAATCAATTTATATACCCATCAACCAATGGGTGGATAAAGAAAATGGGATATATACATATATATATATATATATATGTATAATATATATATATATATATATATGTATATACACACACACGCACACATACCATGGAATATTGGTCAGCCATAAAAAGAAAGGAATGATGTCTTTTGCACCAATTTGGATGGAATGGGGATGGACATTTTCCTAAGTGAAGTAAGTCAGGAATGGAAATCCAAATACCACATGTTGTCACTTACAAGTGGGAGCTAAACTGTGGGTATGCAGTGACATACAGAGTAGTATAATGGACACTGAAGACTCAGAATTGGGAGGGTAGGGAGGAGGTTAAAGGATGAAAAATCACCTATTGGGTACAATATACATTATTCAGGTGATGGGTACACTAAAAGCCCAGACTTCACCATTATATAATTCATCCATATACCCAAAAACCACTTGTACCTTTAAATCTATTGAAATTTTTTAAAAAAGTAGGAAAAAAGGAAAAGAAAGAAAAAGAAAAAAGAACACAGAGAATAGAAGGTGTTTTGTCTGCAATTTGTATTTTAATATATGTGTTGTATACCCAGCACATGGAGCTTTACCTGGCATTTGTTAGTGCCAATGATAACATTTTACTCCTACAACGACTACTTCTACTTCTGTTACTAATACTAATAGCACAGATTGAACATCCCTAATCTGAAAATTCAAAATCCAAAGTGCTTTAGCATATCAAAGTTTTTTAATACTGACATGACACGATAGTGGAAAATTCCTTACCTGATCTTCTGTGACTATCCTCAGTCAAAACACTACCAACATTTGCTTTATGCACAAAATTACCAAAAGAAAATTTTTTTCATAAAGTTACTTTCAAGCTATGTGAATAAGGTGTGTATGAGTATCGTCCCCAAGATATCTCATTATGTATATGCAAATATTCCGAAATCTCAAAATATCCAAAATCCAAAGCACTTCTGGACCCAAGCATTTTGCATACAGATTACTCATCCTGTTACTACTAAAGCTAACATCTGTGCTGGGTTTACCATGTTCCATGAACTATTCTTAGTTTATTATGTATAATGCATTTAATCCTCAAAATTACCCTATGTTGTATGGAGCATAATTATTCTCATGTTACGGGAGTGGGGGGTGGGGACTGGAGTGTAGAAAGGCTAAGCAAGATTTTGCTCAATTTCACACACTAGTGAAACTTGTAGCTTATATTTAGTTCTTAACTATCCTATACTCTACAGAATTCTGTTTTATGCTCACAATTCTATATTCACACTCCAGATGCTATTGTAAATCAAACAACATTGATGTGATTCCAGATATACACAGCTAAGAACATTATAGATAAGAAAACCAATTATCAGTGACTTTTTGATCACTTGCAGTTTATCTTCAATAAAATTTCTCAAGTCATTTTCCTCTCAGAAATATTTAACATGTGTTGGAAATAAAGATCAGGTAGCACATTTTTCCCTTTTCTTTTAAAAAGCATTATTCTAATGAATCCTTAACAAATGACCTGGAAAATTTTTAAGAAGTCTTTTTATTACTTTCTCAAAAGAAATTTATTTCTTGGCAGATAATTTGAAAATGATTGTTGGATTTGCTTTGGCAGTCATTTTATTGTTCAATGTAATTTGTAAAGTATGTCTTAAAAAAGACTTTTTGAAGGTAATTTTAATATATGTGTTGTGGTATAATAGTAACATCAATTATTGAAGATATTTAAAATAACCCTATTATTAAGGATGCATTAATAAAGAAGTTGAAATTGTCTCAGTTCATTGTTTCATTGCATAGAATTTGATTTTTAGCCAAAAAGCATCTTGTCATCTTGTTGGTTTAATATTTTTGAAATCTAGGTTATTGACTCTCAAAAAAGAAATGCAACTCACAAATAAGCAATAATATGCTGTGTGCCTCAGAGATGCAAACATATGAATCCCCATTGCTGTTCATAAGTTGCTACACAGGAAACACAACTTTTTCCATAAAAGCCATTATTATGAATCATGTTTAGGTTCTCAGGAGAGACAGAAGAGGCCTGTTTTCCTGAAATAATTAATTCATTCATTTATTCAACTAGCCTTAATTGATAGTTTACTGTGTCCCAGGCACGAATCCAGAAACTATCAAAACAGCATGGAACCAGGCAAAGGTTTCTACCTTTTCTTTTGTCTTTTATCTTTTCATTTGAGGAGACAAGGAAGAAAAGAAATTACTTAGTATATATATAAATTAAAATTTTCAAAAGATAATTTATAAAGAGACAATTAAAATGATAATATGATTAAAATAAGTGTTTATGTGGGAATCCTTCTCTAATGAAGTCATACTTTAGGCTGAGACCTGAGTAATGAGAAATTGTTATACATGGTCCCTAATTATGTGGGTAGGGGAAGAGCATTCCAAATACATAAAACAGATAATAAAACTCAAGACAGTCTGACACATTCAAAGGAAAGAAAGAAATGTGCTGCATCTATGGTGATGGAGGGCTCGAGTTGAGGTGAACAGCCTGGGATCTTGCATACCGTGGAAGGAAGTTTGAATCGTATTCTAATTGCAATGACAAACTTTGGAAGATTTTAAAGCAGAAAGGGGCATAATTAGATTTATATTAAAAGGAGAGGAGTGAGAAAAATATCAGCCAAGCTCAATGAGGTATATTAATCAAGTCTATTTTGTGGACTTTATCTCATTCAAACAAGCCAACTGAATAAGGCAACTAAAATTGTATGAAACAATTGGAATTTTTAACATCAATGGGGTATTTAATGATATTAAAAAACATTATTTTTCTTATGATTATTTTATTTTAATATTGTGGTATTTTAAAATAACAGAAAAGTGAAAAGATTAATAAACCAGCAACTATATCTTTACCACAAAAATGTATGCTAGGATTTTTTTTTTCATGTTTGCTTCTAGTCATTTTATTTTGTAAGGAATAAACATTTCAGACAGAACTAAGTATCCACCTATTCAAGCCCCAATTTTATTCTTCCTCTGTTTGTGTTTGTAGCTTTCTTTTTTAAAGTAATTTTAAGGTAGAACAGTTTTATATTTAAAGAAAAATAGAACAGAGGGTACAGAGATTTCCTGTACGTCCCCTGCCTCCACACATGTATAACCTTCCCTCACTGGAGTGATACATTTGTTATAACTGATGAATCTACATCATCATCATCCAAGTCCATAGTTGACATCATGGGTCGGTCTTGGTGTTTCACATTCTATGTGTTTGGGCAAAAGTATAATGACATGGATCCACCATTATAATATCATACAAAGTGTTTTGACTGCCCTAAATGTCATCTGTGCTCCTCCTATTCATAACTCCCTTCTCCCTAAATCCCTGGAAACAACTGATATTATTCCTGTCTCTATAGTTTTTCCTTTTCCTGAAGATCTTACAGTTGGAAACATATGGTATATAGCCTGCTCTGATTGGCATATTTCACTCAGTAATATGCATTTGAGTTTCCTCCATGTCTTTTTATGGCTGACTAGCTCAATTCTTGTTATTGCTGAATAACATCCCATTGTCTGGAAATACCACAGTTTCTTTATCTATTCATCTCTAAAAGGACACCTTGATATTGGTTGCTTCCAAGTTTTGGAAAGTATCCCTTAAGCTTATATTAACATCCACATGCAGGTTTTTGTGTGAACGTAAGTTTCCAACTCCTTTGGGAGTGATTTTTTTTTTTTCAGTGTGTTAAAGACACTGCAGCTACATTTCCGTAAGACCTCTTATCTTTTAGAGATGCATATTTAAATATAAATAAAAAGGTATAGTGACTGATATTTGCATACTATGAGAGTAGGGTGAGAGATAGATAAAAGTTGTTCATGGATTTATGTATTTTAAAGTTGGTTTATGCGTACATGAAGATTAAGCTCACCTGAAGAGGGCTCATCACTCTATGAAGTGTTAGTTGGTCTATTCTTCTTTTCACCCACAGTTCTCTCATGTTCTCAAAAGTAACACGTACACAAGTTATATGTTTTTGTTTCCAGTTAGTGCAATGGGATTGATGGTGTGCCTCTAACTACTCTATCTTACTTGGATGTGGACACCTCCTATTCAAAACTTCTAATTCTGCTTCTTCTGTGTATACCTTCCAGAGATGTCAGAAGAAGGTGAGTGTCTTCACTTGTCCATCAGCACATTTCCAGGAGGTTTATAATTCCGAAAGTTGAAGGGGTGATACAATAAGTGATGTAATAATTGTTAGAGGGAAAAGTCATATGAAGCAGGTCCTCTAAACAGGAATCTGGACTGGATTTTTCATGGATTGAGGGAATACAGATTTATAGATCCAAGATTTCATTGAGACAAGGAATAACTCCCTTGCCTGAAGGAAATGGGAAGTTATCACTACTGAGTTCCTAACAAGTAAATGCTACAAACATTTGCTCTCTCGATGCCTTCCCTTCCATGTTGGATACTCCCTATGCTACAAAGGGTGATAATTTGACCTATAGTGATGCCACCAAATGCCATGGATTACCCATTTCCCATTTCCTCTGTCAGAGAAGTTATTCCAATATTCCATAATATGTAAGCAACCAGATCCCATATTTTCCACGTTGTGGGTCTATTTTCCAGATGTTAATACTTTCCATATACCAATTACTTCATCAACGACTAATTAAGGAATAGATGAGACTCCCAAATTAAGATAACTCCAGAATGATTAGGAGCAAAGACCTTCAGTAAAAGAAAATTCCTCAAGAAGGAAACAAGGAGTATGACCATCGAATTTACATTTATCCTTTTCTTTCATTTCTTTCTGGAGCTCCTCTTTGGAAAACAAAGGTCAAGAGACTCTGTTGATCCAGGGAGGGCATACTTGTCAGCCTCTCAGGGTAGAGACCCAGCGGGGGAAGAGTAGAGTGTATCTCTCATGTAAAATAAAGAATACTTGGGAAAGAGAGAGCTTTCTCTTCTTTAGTTAGAAAATTTTAAGTCATTTTAAATATTAATAAAATACTAAATATTTTAAAGAATGGCAGAGTAAGAAATAGGATTTGATAACAAATAGAGGGGGAACATATAATTTTTGGGGTCAAGTCCCTAAGTTGTCAAGACAGCAGCAAAAATGTAGGAGGGGCTGTTTTCTGTAAGGGTAGGAATAATGCATCCATTTTAACAGTATAAAGCCAGTTTTCACGTTACTGATATGAGATGATTGATAGCTGACCTGGTCTTTGCATAGAAAAGAATTGAAGAAAATACTCTAATACTTATGAGAGAGAGAGAGAGAGAGAGAGAGAGAGAGAGAGAGAGAGAGAGAGAAATGCAAGAGAGAGAAATCTTCCAAAGAAAAATACAAGAAATAAATATTAGCAAGGAAAAAGCTAAAAAGGATATATTTGTACATGAAAAAAATATATTTTGTGAGTTGTAATTGTCTGAGGTGTGTGTTGGAAAGAACAGAGAGAAGGGAAAGTTTTTTCATGATTTTCTTAAAATGAAGAATGTAAACCGAAAGGAAGAGATGTTGGACTATATAGTTCTCTGTCCTGGAAAATAAGAAATATTAACAGTCTTAGTATCTGTAATTAATACCCTATTTTTGGGATTCAATCAACAGGAAGATGATATCTCAGAAAGGACCACTGAAATATGATTAAAATCTATAACCTAAAAATCATTGAATTATTGCTTGCCTCAAACATGACTGTATCAAAAAAAAAGATTGAGAGTTAGCTTGGAATCAATACCTATGAGACCAAATATTTTATTTTTAGACTTACTGTTACAATTGGTGTACTCTAATAGACTTAACATAACTGAAAGATACGGGTATCTATTTGCTAAAGAATAATCTATTATTACAGGCAAGACTGCACAGCACTGACAGTTTGAGGTACAAAGTTTGAGTTCAAACACTCACTATGATCTCAGACAAGTTACATCAGCTGTCTGTGCATCAGTTTCCTCATACATAAAATTAATTAATCATTGGCACTTGGTTTTGGTTCATTGTTTTTGGTTCAATGTAATTTGGTTTTGGTTCAATTTTACATAGTCTCTGAAAATGGAACTTACTTCCCTTGCAATTGGAGGGGTATAATTTTATTAACAAGAACTATTATTCTAATCATTTAAAAGTAAAGCACATTACATTTAGATTCATACATGAGTCAGTAGTTACATTCCAACTTTTTCATTTTAAAAAATCTTGGTCAGCTCTAGGTCTCCTAATCAATTGATACTGAGAAGTTAGAACTAGATCTTTGATTGTAATCATATCACGGAGAAATAGCCCCATCTATCTCTCTTGAACATCTCCCTTCCTTTTAAATTCAACTATGCCTACTATATAGGTTTTTGTTTTATTAATTTTTTTTCAGCTGGTTAACAATGATCAGATAAACACTAGGATAATATGAATGTGAGTAGATTATTTTCATCTGAAACTTATACCAATTAGAGAAAGAAGAGTCATCAGGGAAAAATCAAACAGAACTGAATCTAAACACACACAACAATAACAACAAAAATCAATGCATAAAACAAAAACAAGCCAATGCAGTTTATCATGTATTATTTACTGTATGTCTTCAGCTACTGGTGAATCAACCTTCACATAGCCATAAATAGAAATAAAAATTATTATACCTCTTAACTTAGCCTTCTTCTTTTTTAAAAAAATAAACTGTGTTGTGTATGTTTGAAGTTTACAACATGATGCTCTGGGATACACATAGATAGTAAAATGTTTACTATACTGAAGGAGATTAACATATCTATCATCTTGCATAGCTATTTTTTTTGTGAGAAAAACAGCTCAAACCTAATTATTTAACAAAAATTCCTAATATAATACAATTTTATTAACTTTAGTCATGTTTTATATTAGATCTCTAGACTTGTTCATCCCACATATGTGTTATTTTCTATCATTTCAACTACATCTCCTTATTTCTTCTTATTTCCTTTTCTCCACCACTTGCCCTCACTCGTGGTAACCACTGTTTCTTTCTCTTTTTTTTTTTTTTAGCACATGTACATAATGTTATATTTTTCTTGTTGTATCTGACTTATTTCACTTAGCATAATGTCCTCCTGTTCCATCCATGTTGTGGCAAATGGCAGGATCTTCTTATTTTTTAAGGTTGAATAATATTTCATTATACATATACACCTTATTTTCTTTATCCATTTGTTCATCCGTGGACATTTAGATGGTTTCCTTATCTTGGCTACTGTGAATAATGCTTCAATGATCATAGGAATGCAGATATGTTTACTAGGCGGTTATTGTATTTCTTTTGGCTGTATACTCAAAAGAGGAATTGCTGGGTCATATGGTGGTTTTATTTTTAATTTCTTTAGGAACTTCCATATTGGTTTTCATAATGACTATACCAATCTGCATTCCCATCAACTGTGTATGAAAGTTTCTTTTTCTCCACAACCTCATGTTGGTCCTTGAAATAGATTCAATTCGAGAGTATGAAAGTTTACCAAATTGAAACATAATTAGTATTAATATTAATAATAATTATTAATAATTAGTATTAATATCATCTAAAACTCATAACTTTTAACTTATAAAGTTTTTTATAATTTAACCATTTAATTTGGAAAAATATGTAATTAGGATATAAAATTAGAATCGTGAAGGTTTTTTAGTCCATATAAATTCAAAATATAATTTGAGACAATCAACATACGAATACTTTATCTTATGAATTGTAATAAATTGCAATATGGCTTAAACTCACATTTACAGAATACATAGGTGAATCGAATGCTTTCCGATGCATGAAAAACATCAGTGAGATACTTTTAAAATCATGCAGAATTTTTGACAATAGAATTAACTTGTGTTATAGATGTTTGAGTGATACACAAATAGTTTTTCAGAATTATTCTTTTGAATCCACATCCCAATTTCATCTTGCTTCTGTGAATTAAGTCACCTGAGAATCTCAGTATCATCTACCTTCCTCTCTTCCATTTCTCTCTTCTACTCCTATGACAAGTTCTGTTGAATGAATCAAATAATGGCATTTACATTATTATTTGTTTATACTGTCAATTCCACTAAGCCTTCTTCACTTGTGCTTGTGTAGTGATCAATTCCTACCTGGTCCCTTTGTACCCAGTCTTTATCTACAAATGTATCATTCACTTTTTTACAGGATATATTTTCCAATGTACAAGTCTGATGATTTTGTTCCCTTCTGAAATAAGTAATATTTTCCCTATGCTAATAAAATGATACTATTTAGTATAAATATTTAGATCCTACAAAAACTAGCTGTAAAAGATACTATTTAATTCTTCCTGTGTGCAATTTAACTCCAACTATACTGGAGTGTAATGTCAGCCATTACTTCTATTTTCCCTGCCTTTGGGTCTTCAAACTTTACACTAATTAAAGGCTACACAGTATTTCCCTATTGTAGGGACTTAAGATCATAGATCTGGACATAAAGGAAAGACTACAGATTTTAATTTGAGTTTGCAGTGTAGGGACATTGTTTTTACTTGAAGTATAGGCTCTGTATCAGCAAAAATAGGAATTTTATAGGAGACACTTTTATTCACGTTATATAGAACAATAAGAAATCAGCATTTCATATTAAAAAAACATGGTAGGTATAAGGAGTGAGATGGATGCTAAGGTCTCCTAAACCAACATTTATGCTTACGCAGTTATATTTAATCTGTAGATAATCTACCAGTGTTAAAGGTATGTTTCTACTCAATACCTCAGTCAATGCTAATTAAAGCAGGAAGTCCTAATTCAGTGCCACCAACTGTTTAGACTTACTTTAATTTACAAGTGATTTAAATGCAGCCAATGCAAAATTTAGAGAGGATATAAATGAGAATATTTTGCACAAAATAACTTAGGACTTATTTCCATAAGGAATAAAACAAGTAATTTCTATTTACCTACTTTTTCACCAATGGAAGTCATAACCTTATTCAATATTTTAAAAAATGAACACTGAAAACCAATCTAAAAATAATTGTTCCACCATCTCCATCTGTTACAATGCTCTGTTACATTGTAGGATCCAATCTTCTGTGTCATAAATTGACTACAGTAAGCACATGCTCTAATGTAACTTTACAATGATCCACAAACAATTTATCAATTGTCATATGATCACCATGATGCTGTAGCTTCTTTGGATGATGGTATGGTTTAAATGCATCCCCCAAAAAGGATGTGTAGGAAATTTAATGCCTAAAGAAACTGTGTTGGAAAATGGAACCTAATGGGAGGTGATTACTGCATGAGGGCTTCACCCTCATGAATGGATAAATGCCAATTATAAAAGAGCCTGAGACCCTGAGTTTGATCTCTTGCTGTCTCACCCTGTCTTTGACTATCTTGCCATGGGATGACTTAGCAAGAAGGCCCTTACCAGATGCTGGACCCTCAATCTTGAACTTTCCAACCTCTGGAACAATAAGCCAAG
The DNA here is from genome assembly GCA_004363605.1 of Indri indri. Lineage (NCBI taxonomy): Eukaryota > Metazoa > Chordata > Mammalia > Primates > Indriidae > Indri > Indri indri. Next base: position 76,030 of record RJWJ010001759.1, read on the forward strand.
AAATTTCTGTTCATTATAAATTATCCAGTTTGTGGCATTGTTGCGGCAGCACGAAACAGACTAAGACAGATGAAATCAATAAAACATTATTTTCAATAATATGTAAATTAATTCATTAAAATGATTATAATAATGTATTTTTCATCACAGTATATTCTTTAAGGGAAATGTTATGACCACAAAAATGAGTCTGTTTATTCCTAACTAAAGATAAGTAAGACATAACAAAATAAATACTTACTAAAGAGTTTAATCTTGGAGTTCTCAGATATTACCCTAGTTTTATCATTAAATATTAATATATTACATTTCATGGAGAAAAAGAAATCTTCATTGTGTTAAATCATCTATTGACACAATAATGCTATGTAAAAAACCACCCTAAAGCTGAGTGGTTTATATTGAAAATGTTTATTTTTCTTGCTTTCTGTCTGCAGTTCCCTTGGAGCAGCTTTGCTTCAGGCTGTGACTTGGCTGGGCTTGGCTGGGCTTTGCTCCAGTTGATAGGGATTCAGGCCTTTTTCAAGTGTGTTCAGGCTTAAGGGGCCAAAGCTACACGGAGCATGCTCTTTTTATGGGAGATCAGTGGAGCAAAAGACAGCAAGCCAAATTGCAAGCTTCATTTAAAACCTCTGTTCATGCCACTTCTACACATGATTCATTAGACAAATCAAATTACCTGGTTAAGTGGAAAATCATGCTTTCTGAGAAATAGATTTTTCCTGAAGAGGGAGGGAAGTGACTATTTACTCAAGAGTAATTCGCTCTGTTACAGCCCAACCTCTTGTTCACAAATATCCACTTTCTTCCTGTAAACAAAATACATACTCCTACTCCTACTTGCCTTTTCTATGCCTCATTAAAGGTCTCAGCTATTTATAGCCTTAGGCTGGAATTCCAGGATTTGGTGATCATATTAAGTGTGAATTTGGCTCTTTTGGGTCTACAGATCAATAAACTAAAAAGTAAATATACGATGATGAAAAAAGGAGGAGTGAAACAAATGTTGGAATTGTAACATTTTCAAAGTAGAAACAATGTGAGCTGTATAGAATTCAGTGGTATATGGGGACTCAGAAATATTACCGGACAAATATTTCCATGTTTTTCTATCCTGTGTTGAGTTGGTGTACTGGTTTAAGGTTCTTTTTCATGTTTAAAAGCAGGTCCTGGAATAAATAATATCCACAGTTTTTAGCTCCACTTTCTGGGAGGTCTTTCCTTTCCTATAATCCTCCTTGACCACAACTGAGGAGGTAACTGGAGAATATTCCCTCCCTGGGAACTGAGAAACCCTTTCATTCCACTTACTACCAGTATGATATTGGGTGGCACATGAATTTTGCTTTTTCATCTCAAATAGTTGCAGTTTCTTTTAATCCAGGGCATGAGTGCTTTCATTAGCACAGCTGTCTCGAATGCATTGTGAATTTTCCATGTGTGATTTCAGACAATTCTATATACCAAAGAACACACCCACACTTTTTTTTTTTTTTTTTTTTTTTTTTTTTGAGACAGGGTCTCACTCTCTTGCCTGGGGCGAGTGCCGTGGTGTCAGCCCAGCTCACAGAAACCTCAAACTCCTGGGCTGGAGCAATCCTACTGTCTCAGCCTCCCGAGTAGCTGGGACTACAGGCATGCACCACCATGCCCAGCTAATTTTTTCTATATATATTTTTAGCTGTCCAATTAATTTCTTTCTATTTTTGGTAGAGACGGGGTCTCGCTGTTGCTCAGGCTGGTCTCGAACTCCTGAGCTCAGGACGATCCGCCCGCCTCCCAGAGTGCTAGGATTACAGGCGTGAGCCACCGCCGCCCAGCCTCACACCCACACTTTTTGAGTTGAGATTTTATCAATCTACCTTCCTGCCCACCTTCCTTTTTCCTTCTAGATTTGAATACGTGTAATTTGGGTAAAAAAGTATTCTTTAGGACAATTCGCCTGTTGAAGCCACCTTAGTCCTCTTACATGTCTTTGATTTTATCTTTCTCTTAATGGCTTATTTGGGATGCACAATCTGGCTGTTAAATGCAGGTTTCGCTCTTCTCCTCCCTCCACTGCTACGTGGTGGTCTGTGGCTTCCCTCTGGCCTCTGCCAGCAGGCAGGCACTCAAACTAGCTGAGGTCCTCCATGATGGTGTTGTAGGCTGGGAGCTTCTCCATCCAGGATCCCACCCTGGGTGGAGAGTGTGGCCTTCCTGTTGGGGGAGGTGTGCTCCATGAGTACGCTGTGGCTGGGTCCCACACTGCACTCTCTTTTCAGTTCTGCCCAAGCAGCTTCCCTGCTTCCTGACATTAGTTCGCAAATCTCCCCTCTGTGCCCCTGAGCAATATGATCAAGTCCTGGGAGTACAGGAACTGGCCTTCAGGCCTGTCCCTAGGTCCCCAAAGATCAATCCCTGACCATGCCAGGGAGAGAAGCATGTTGGTCCCAAGTTGCCTATGGGGTGCTCAAGCAGGTTTGATGTCCCTCTGCTTCAGCATGTGCCCTGCTCTGCTGGAGCAGCCCGGTGAGTGGCTCCGGGAGGGCCTGTGAGCAGGGAGCTCACAGTCTGTGCACCCTTTAGTCTGCTACAGGTATTGAAGAGGAAAGTTTTGAGCCCTACTCTCTATGGGAACCTCAGTATGGTGGATGCACAAACAGAGGGGGAGCAGCCACTCCTGAGAGCCCTGACTCAATGGTCTCTGGGCAGCCATGGATTGGGGAGGGGAAGGGGAGGAAAATTATCTGAATGGAGAAAAGCTGGCATTCTGGTCACCTCTGTCCCTTTCTCTAGAAGGCAGCACACGCAGAATGTCCAGGCTCTGTGGTCACACAGATACCCTAGGACCCACCGGCCGCGCTGGCTCCTGCAATCTGGGCTGGGTAGTTGGGAAATGTTTGTGTGGGAACAAGCAAGATGAAAACTGAGGGGCTGAAGCCCCATGGGGAGGACAAAGATGCACAGTGTGTGGAGAAGCCATATGGTGCCTGCCATCTTGACTCAGGTCTGACGATGGGAAGCAACTCCAAAGGGGCTGCCTGCCTGGTGCTTTATCCTCAAGAAACTCCCAGTTTACTGACAGCAGCAGCTTTTGGGCTTGTGATGGTGGAAAGGCTCTCCAGCAGCTGGGGAGCCTGCTGACAGCCAGAGATGTGAGTGAGGGAGAAGCAAACCACTCCACCTACCCTTTTTGGCACACTCCATGCCTCCCCAGGGGTTGAACTCTGCTGATATCTTGCTCCTTCTTGTTCTGCTCTGCAACTTCTTCCTGTGGAATCTCTAGTAGGTTCTGGCACTTATCGCTCAGAATTATACCCAATCTATGTTTGTTTCTAAAACTTTTCCTTCTTTCTGAGATGATCTGGCAGCTGATATCTGGTCAGCCATCTTGTCTCTGCTCCCATGGGTCTATAACCATCTTTAATGAAAAGGAAACCAGAAATTTATCAGATACTTTAGTAAAACCTTCCCAGTTAGTGAAATGACAATTTTATCAAGTTTAATAATATGAGTCATTTTTTCAGCCTCCTGAAATGTTTTCCTTATCACACACTACGGTCCAGCATCCTATATCTGGTATCTATGTCTATATTTGTCAGCTCTTCTCAAAATAATACTATAAAATACATCACTCAAAACTGATTTGTTAAACAATGAGCACTTATTTTTCCACTCATTGGTGTGGAAATGGTTTGGGCTCCTCTGTGTCAGTCTTTACCTTAGTTGGCCTTTGCTGGGATTGGCTGAACCTGTTTTCAGTCAGTGAATCCCAGCTTAGCTTCAGTTGCCTCCATGTCTGTTTGTGCTAGTGCTCTAGCTGAAATGGAGTGAATGTTTGCTGATCAGTAATGGAATCCATCACAATTCTCTACTTCTCAATGCTGTCATCTATAAACTGAAGATGATACTTCTGATACCTAATATTACTCTGAAGCTGAATAGTTAAAGGAAAATATTTTTCATAGTATACATACTTACTTGGTCAATTCCCATTTGTATATACTTGTTTCACTAACCTCATGCTATTTGGTGAAATTTAGTTTTAGAATAGGCAGAGTTTCTATTTTTTTCTGAATAACTAATGAAATGAAAATAATGACTAATATGGATGGTTAAAGTATTGGCTTTATTTTCGTCTATAGTGATTCAAATTAAATGATTGAGTGATAATAATGCTGTCCTTTGTTATACTCTTCCCCTCTTCTGCTAAGGAAAGTATGTGTTCTTGATGTACTTTCTCTTATACTTGGTAAAGTGGTTTGATTATTTGCTAACTAGTGACTGAAATAATTCATGGTATTTAAATGGTTGGTCATAAAAGAAAAATGTTTAAGTATATATTTTAGCAAAGCGATTATATTTTATAATCCTTGCTATATTTTAGCAAAGATTTTCACAAGGAATTATTGGATCTATCTGATATATTTAATAGTCTCCTAATTACAAAATAATTTTTATAATTTCACTTCATCAATAGCTGTACAATTTTGTGATATCATGGTTATGACTTGTAAATTTTACCATATATATTAGAGAATTCCACTATACATATTCAGAATATGAAATATATGTATGAAGTCATATGAAGGACATGTAATATCAGATAGTAAATTTTATAAGAAGTTTGATTTTTAATCTGTCATCAAGTTGGAGAAACCATTATACTTCTCAAAAGTCTCCTTTCCTGTCTAACTCAGGAAAAATGTTAAATATTTTCCAAAAATAGTTTATTTGCATTCTTTATCAAGGCCACCTTAAATATCTGTTAAGTGTCTACATTAGAAGCTAATATAATTTTGCAAGAATTTTTCCAAATTTTTAATGTCATATGATTAAAGCATATGTGATAGAAATTGCTTATGATTATAAATAATACAAAAATATAATAATGCTCTTGTCATTAGTATGTACATTTTTATTATTGCAATTAATTACAGCATATGTTTTAAAATTAGTTTATTTTCTGCTATCTCATAATAGTCTCAATTGGAAAACAGACAACTCAATTAGCCAGTCATAAGTCATTAATGGACTGTTAGCTAATTGTAGCAGTTAAAATAATCAGCATATTTAACTCGAACAGATGTTTAGGAATAAATTATCAATTATTAAAAATTGATTTAAATTTCTGTAGAAGCGTGATTTACCAATTTCTACAATATAGTTTAGCAATTGCACGTGGTTTTTTACATTGGTACACATAGAATTGTAACTCCTCAAAAAAAAAAATAAATAAATCATGATGCAATTTGTTAATAATCCCAAATAGTATAATTTTTAAAATTATAGCCAAGTGATGCTTTGTTATGAAATGGCCTACAGAATAAGTGCGTAAATGGAAAAAAAAATAGACAAAAGTTAGTTTTAACCAATTTGTTACAAGGTGTTAAGATTAATCAATAAAATAAATGCATTTTATCTTTATGGACCAGTTACTTTCTACATGATAAAAATAATGGATAAGTAATAACTAAGACATATAATACCATATTTTAAAATTTGTCTGAGGTTTCAAGCTGGATATCTATCTATCTATATGTGAAAGCATATCAGTTAAGGTAGTTAGTTTTATTTTGCTGCAAGTAACCGAAAAACCTAACAAAAATGGCTTAAATAAATCGATAAGCCAGCGGTTATTTGTTTCACAAACCAAGCAATTAGTATCTGCAGCTCAGGGATAGTGGGAAGATCACAGAAGTCATCCAGTGCCTAGACTACTTGTCTCTGTCTTAGTTTATGGCTTTATTCTCATTGTAGAAATATGAGTGATGATGTTTGATATAATAAACAACCTTCTAATATCAGTGGCTTTAACATGGTAAAATTTCATTTCTTATTCAAAGTCTCATGTACTACCTTAAAATTTAAGAAAAATTGGTTAAATATTCAGTATAAGGTTTGAGAGTTCCATATGGGAAAGAATTGTGCTTTAACTTACCAGACTTCAAACTTTATTATAAGGCTGTATTGATCAAAACAGCTTGGTATTTAGCTCTTTAGATCATTGTTTATCACGGTGCCTAGAAAAATTCAGACAATCAAGAATGGGATTTGGACTAAACCGGTATGGTTCCAGATACTCATTTATATATTTACTGGCATCATTGATTTTCTACACACAGCATAAAGCATAGGGGGCACAGTACTGAAGGCAATGTTTTTGTGACCTATTAATACTTCTGGATTCTTTGAAAATCTATTTCCTATAACCTGTAATGGGAATGGATTTAGCAGAGCGGTGGGGGTAGGGTGGGGTGGGGAGTTGAGAGGAGGGGGTGATGGAGAGGGAGAGAATTAGTTTCTGGTCTTTACAAATGTTAGACTATTCCTTGTTAGTCTTCTATTTATTTCTCACAAAATTCAAACTTAAATATTACATGTAAAAATGTAAAAGAGCATCTACGAACTAAAGAACATGTATGTGATAAAAAACTGAATACATTTGTAGTTTTGGAACTTTTTTTATAAAAGCCATTCTCACTGGAGTTAAGTGATATCTCATTGTGGTTTTGATTTGCATTTCCCTGATTAGAGATGTTGAGCATTTTCTCATAGTTTGTTTGCCGTTAGTCTGTCTTCTTTTGAAAGTTTCTGTTCATGTTCTTTGCCCACTTTTTAATGGTGTTGTTGGCTTTTTTTCTTAGTGATTTTCCTGAGTTCTATGTAGATTCTAGTTATCAGCCCTTTATCAGATGTGTAGCATATAAATATTTTCTCCCATTCTGTTGGTTATCTATTTGCTCTCATGATAGTTTCCTTGGCTGTGCAGAGCTTTTTAATTTGATCAGGTCCCATTTATTTATTTATTGTTGTTGCTGCTGTGATTGCCTTTGTGGTCTTCTTCATAAATTTTTTCCCTAGGTCGATGTCTGTAAGAGTTTTTCCAACATTTTCTTCATAGTAACATTCATCGCGTGTTGGGGAGGTGGGAGGGCGGAGGAGAGGATGCATATACTCACACCTAATGGGTGTGGTGCACGTCATCTGGGGGATGGACACACGTGTAGCTCTGACTCAGGCAGGGCAAAGGCTATATATGTAACCTAAACATTTGTACCCCCGTAATATTCTGAAATAAAAAAAAAACCTATATTAAATTTAAAAAACTGAATACAAATTAAACATTTTTAAGAAGTTAACTTAATGATATATATGTATTTCATATGCATATATGTGTGTGTGTGTGTGTGTGTGTGTGTGTGTAGCTAATTATACGGTTTCCCTTGCAATTGATGTTGAACAATAGCTCAGATTACTACTTGCAATACTTCATTTTATCACTCAATATTGGAGAGCAAAAACTCTGTGAAATTGCAGAAATTACTTATTTGCATTGCTAAATTGTTATGTATTAACTGTGGTAGGAAAAACTTAAGGCACACTTATGTTACTCTTTTCTTGTTCTAGGATATAAAAACCATATGATTTTTTATTTCATATCAGACATTTTTACATAGGCATTGATAAAATACAAACTCTAATCCTTTTCCAATGTTCTCAGCTAGTTCCATCTTTTTTTCATGAAATATTAAGCAATCTTAAAGAATGTCTTTCTTCTCTGTAGAAATTAAAATTCCCGAGGATTTCCACTGAACCATTAATGTGAACAGCAATAATAGAGTTCCTTGCATGTCATTTGTGTGAATATAAAATATTGTAAAGTCACATTTCTCAAATTTTTATTTATATGAAGAAGTAATCCTCATGATTTTCACTTTGATCACAAATGACTAGTATATATATTTGAATATGATGATGGCAAAAACAAGAATACATTTAGTGTATTTTTCAACTCTGTTTTTTCACTACTAAAGCTATGTGTTGTGCCTTTAATACTGTAAAGAAATTTTTTATGTGCAGTATTTTTACTGATTAAAATAGAAATCTAAGAAATATCTTCTGGGAAACTTTTATTTTCAAAGGAATATTTCAGCATGACTAACTTACACTTAGCACATGTAAAAATAATTACAAGTGTTGGATATTACTTTAGGGTTTGTATGATTTTCAATATTATTACATTCTACTTATATACTTACATTTTATGTTCACAGTTTTGTTAAGGATATACCTTCTTGACTAATCCATTTTCTCAACTTGATATTCAGGGAATTCATAATTTTATCAAATGTATTTTAGAAACACATATTCATTTGCATGAAACTGGCACACTGATATCAATTTTCAGAAAGTTAAGCTTTGATCATGATGAGGTCATCTGCTATGCTGAAGATTCGGTTACTTGCAGTATGCATTTATTTGTACAGGAATGATATATGGATTTATTCAACCTAAAAATATTGAGGCTATTCATTTCTGCTACACAGCAGAAATCTAATTTTTAGGAAGCAGGGAGAAAGATTTTTGTTATTCATTCTTTACTGACACCCATGAGTGTAAAGTTCCAAATGCTGTGAGAATTTATAAATTAGAATGTAACTACTCAAGGCCCAGGAGTTACCTAATTGGTTAAAAGTAATGAGGAGCTTGGCCTATAGCTCCAAATATGAGTCTTAATGCAACAACTATAATTGTTACATGCTTTTTACAAATGCGTTTACCTCTCTAAATTTCAATTTCTTCATTTTGAAGGGCAGAGAACTGTTGTAATAGCGAATATTATTTGCGTGCCAGTTTATCTACTGCATTGTGCCACGTTACACTTTTAATAATCCCAAGGTGTACGCACTATTATTTTCCCTGATTTATAGAGGGGAATCTATAGACTATGATATATTTAACATTCCAGGCATAGAGTTATCCAAATTGTAAATGGTAGAGCAGTAAAACAGTTTTAAACAATCTGATTCTAGAGCTGAAACATGTAATCAGCACAATATATTACTTCTTCTTAGGACTTTTATGAAGATTAAATTAGAACTTGTGTGTAAAATGCAAAATAAAATTCCTGATACATAGTAACATTCCAAGTTATCAATTATTATCACTATTACTATGATATTGGTATCCTTTAGTAAAATAAGTTGGTATAATGTTAGTATAAATTCACTTAATCTGCTTAATTGAGAAGATCAAATAGATATCAGTTAAAGCAAGAAGACATAAATCATTCCTTACACACAATATTTTAAATTATAAAATACTATCATAAATTTTTTTAAAAACATCCTTATGTAGACTTATAAACTTTTCATTCATCCATTCCTCTATTTTTATTGTCTTAATTGTGTTTTACTATTGTATTTACTATTGTAATAGAGTCATCAGATCATGACATTCTGATATTTAAAACACTCCAAGGGATTTCCAGCAACTTAACAGAAAATCCAAAGCCCTAACCTGGCCTCACAGGAACTGCACAATGTTTCCCAGGATCTCCCAGCATACCTTACTCCATCAGCAGCAGCCTGCTTGCTCTTCTTCAAATATCCCTGACAAGTATGCTTCATTCGATAAATCCTCTGCCAGAAATAATCTCTCCACACTCAATAATTCAGGTCAGATAATTCAGGTTTGGGCTCAAGTATCATCACAGAAAAGATACCATTCCAGGACAATCTGTTTAAAATGGTTCCTCATTTACGTCCCTCAGCTAGCTTCATTTTTCTTTACATCACTTGAAAGTATATAGCATTATATGATGTTTTGTCTGGTCAACAACATAAGTTTCATAATCACATAATTTTGTATTATTCATCATAGTATACCTAGCACCTAAAAGAGAGCCCAAAACATAGCATAAAATAACAATACTGTTGTATGAATAAAGTAGCAAAGCCATGTATGAGCTAACATAGGAGTAGGAGGATTGGAATTCCTTGTTGTTTTCCTTGAATAAAATACACCCTTGATAAAGTCTATGAAATTTTCTGGTTCAGTTTCTTTAAACTTGTGTTAGAACAGGAGGATACATGTGAAATGATCTGAATGCATTAACTCCTAGATCAATGTTTACAGCTTTTTTCCCCTAACTTTCATGTTTCCTTACACAAATTAATTTGATAACATAGTTTAAAAATTGTATTAGAGAGTTCCAAATTTCTAAACCACAAATCTCTTTCTTTTCACATTCATATTCCATCAGTTCATGTAATCTTTAACTGAGTTATATAATTTTAATAACAAGTATGAATGATATAACAGACTTGAGAAAAATTCTTCTGTAGTGATTAACAATGAAAATTCCAGGGAATTTGGGTTCATGGGCTTTCTGACAAAGAATCTATTGTGCCTTAATATTCAGAAAGCCAAAGTCAGCTGAAGGGTAAATTTATCAGGGGGCAATGGAGACTCTCTGTTTATCAGGTTAGTTAATACTGACAAAAATAAGATAGCTTCTAGTATACATTCATATTTCATTTGAACTTTACAACCACTTCTTGAAGCAGGTAAGAAACAAGCTTATTATTTATATAATACTTGCAAACTTGTCTAAAAACATATACTCATAAGTGGCAAAATTGGTACTTAAAACAAATCCTGAGTTTCCCTTTCACTGTATAATGTACTTTTAAAAATCTGAAGAAATGAGCTAAAAAATGTTTAGGCCATTACCATCTTTTGTGTAATACCAATTGTCTCCAAATAACTTATTTAATGTTTTCTTAAAAAAAAATTCATGGGGATAGAGATGAAATCAAATATCTCATTGGGTAATGAATATATATATATATATATATATATATATATACATATATACACACACACACACACATATATATATATATATGTATGTATATATAGTCATACGTATTAGCACTGCATTGGTAAATTCTACATTGTATGAAACCAGAATTCCTCTAAGTGAGAATGATGATAAACCTTTAACACAGGACTCTACTGCAGAAGTAAGACCATGTAGAAACTTGACAGCCATCTTTTATTTTACCTTACGGGCAATTCACAGAAGTTGTATTACAAACTGCTTTTTCTTTGTACCACCACAGCTCTCAGAGAAAAGGGAATTTTCAAACTTGAGAGACATTTTCAGGGTTTCCTATTTGGTGCCAAAATATGTTATGACAAGGCCCATGTGTAATTTTTTGGTGTTTTGGATCCCTTGACAATCTTTTGCAGTCTGTTATCCCTTAGGATGTAAAATTAAATTCATAAAATACATCGGAGTATAATTACAAAGTGGATTAGAAAGTGCGGTACATTGAAATATAGTAATCAAAATATTAGAAAAACATATTTTTGCTTAAGCGATCTATATGCTTCTTTATTAACAGATTAAATAAAAAGATCTAGTGAGAGGGCTGTTCACTATTCGATTTTCAAGGTATTAACAAGTGAAAACTATGGCTAAAGGCAACTGCAATCACCGTAATATGATATGAAGTTGTATGTGACTAGTATTTTGAAAAACTCAGGTAGTGCTTTGCTTATCCTCTTGTGTTTTGTTGTCTATATTCATAAATGAAGAAAAGAATACTTTCTATTCAATGTTAGTGAAAAAAAGATATATTTTTTTCTCATCAAAATTCAAGGACTCCTTAAATTTTATGTGTATAACATTACATTCCATAGATGCAAAATAAAGACTCTTGCTACGGAATGCACAATGGAACAAGTATCTTCTTTACATTTTTAAAACTTATATTTTATGCTTTATTTAATTTTATTTTGAGATTACATATTTTATTTATCTTAAAAATATAATCAATTAAAATATACTTATTGCGCATTGTCAAAAATTATATTCCGCCTTTCAATATGATAGCTTTTAACATGGAATTTATTTTGTAGCAAAAACAAAACTTTAAATATCAGAGTAAAATTGTTGACAGAAACTTTCTACCATTAGTCTCAATTATAAAAATAATTACTCACTGAAATAATGTAGACATAAATTCAATGTTTTAATATTTTAAAATATGGTTTATTTGTTGTGTTTTCTTTTGTTCCAAAACAATCCTTAACATTGAAGTATAAACGTAAATGTAGAATACACATCTTTATTACTTCTTAAAAGAAAGGAGTTCGAAGAGATTCAAGAATGGGGCATGTGAATTAGGGTCTATTGGGGCATTTTTTAAGCTCTAAAGTATACAAAAATTGTGGAGTATTGAGAATTAAAACAAACAAACAACAACAAAAACCTTAGCCAAATGCTTTTGCATGTAATTTACACATCCACTGCTTTGCAGGAAAATTCTGAGATTTCTTCCTTCAGATCTGGATACAGATATGTGTCACTGTCTTCTCCTATTTGAATGTGTATTTAGGTGAGGCCAAAACAATGATCCTGAGAATTTTCTTTAGTGTGTAATCTGAGATGTGCCCAAATGCCTATACCTTTCTGAGAGCTACCTCATTTATTTGGACATGTTTACCAAGCATATAATCTATGCAGTTGCTCGCTTTACATAAAGTCTTGGTAAGAACATAGATCAAACACTTATTTTCATTTAATAAAAGGCTAATATCTTCACATTCCCAATTAACAGAAATTGAACTGAAGCCATAAAGAGGAAGCCACATATCTGTATTTGCTCTGAGAGTGAGCTGGGTGCCTCAGAGATCAGTGTTCTCCACCCGCCAGCCTTCTACCAACGAGAGTACGAAGGAACCTGGAGTCTGATATTTTTGGTAAAACCCCTACTCCAATTCCCTGATACCATTAGGACTAGCCTCATCATAGGATCCATTCCTGTTTATGTTGGTCACTTCTATTCACACCAAGTGCTTGGGACTCATAGTCCTCTTTCACAGGTGGCTCAAACAAAGTCTCGTCTGATCAAAATATTTCAAATATTGCCCCAGATAACCACACACATTCATTCTCTCTTTCCCACTCGCCCCCCCCCCATATTATTCAATACCATCTGGGATGTACCATATTTTATATTTTTTAAAATTTTTTATGGTCCTGATTTGGATTATAAGTTCCAGTAGAGAAAGGAATTTTGTTTGCTTTACATATTTCTGTATCCCCAATACCTTAACTAACATGTGACAGGTATATTTGCTTGATCAAAATGTTTTTGAATGAATGAATAAATGATGAAATGAGATGTCTCCAAATATGATATCTTCTCCTATCAGTTTACCTTACCAGTAAACTCCAGTTCCAGAACTGATGACCAAACTGATGTTTTTCCATGACACCAGACACACTCATTTGTATACACTCCATTATCTCCTTCAGGTGTTTAAATAATGAAGAAAAAGATGATGCAGCTAGAAAGTGTGAGATCAGCCCTGTCTCCAGCTCTTCTTTCATGTCATTACAGTCCTACCCTCACAAATGACTAGAGAATTTCTAAAAAAATCAGAAAATGGTGTTTCCTCTTAAACGATTTGGAATCCCTGATAGTGATAACCTCTAAATTTCATTACTGACATATTATTGTTTTGATATAATCTTGAAAAAATTCCTAGTCTTTTTCTTGGTTTCCCTTAAAATGTATTTTCCTCCTCTGGCTGTTATTTTCTAGGTTGGAGCAACATCTATCTTTATTTTCAAATACAAACAAACTATCATATTCTCATGAGGAACTATGCAGATAAGTTTAAATTAATAGTATAAAAATCTTCAATTTACTTGATTCTTGTTTTAGAAATGGCACCCCATAAATAACAAAGATTGATATTGTCTTAACATTTTCTTAATATTTCCCCTTATTCATATACTAATTTCTCTATTTGTACATAAAATCATTCAAGTGCTATCTTAATTTGATTCAGAGCTAAATAAACAAATGCATTGAAAGCAATACCTAGTAGTGACCATTCCACCAAAGAGAGAGGGAACATCATGGATTACATGTTAATTGCTACAATAAACTCATTATGCCAAGTGCTTGAGGATAAGCAAAAGTTATCTACCAGCCTCTCGCCTTCTTGTGTTCATCTGTCTTCCCTTATCTGTGTTGTTTTTTCTCCCTCTGCATTTCATGGCATGCTCATTTTTCAATCACTTTACCTTGGCATCATTAACAAACCTTGCTTTTTTTTTTTTTTTCTCCCACATCCAGGCTGTTCATCCAACACATTTCAAAATTCTGTTATTTCTTCCTGTTCCTGTTCTTAAAAGCTGTCACTTACTCTCTGTCCCTGAAGCCAAAACCTCATTCTAATGTCTTTTGTCTGCAGCAACATGTTCTCCTCTTCTACTCAAAATTTATTTTGTGGTTTATTTTTTAAGCCACATAAATTAGCGAAGTTACTGTTTTCCATTCAAGGTGATCATCCATTTTACATGAAATTACTTCTGAAACTGAGTCTGTTCAGACTCACCCTGGGACTCCCCATTCACACTATGCGAATGGAGCCTCCTCTTGTCCATTTTGCTTTCTGCACATTGTTTCCAGGGCAGACATAATCTGTTTTTAATTGCTTTCATTCACATCTCTGGGATAAGAAATCTCAAACTTTGTACTTCAGAGTCAATCAGGATAGACTTAAGAGGGTCTGAAACCAGTTAGGGAAAGTAAGACTGATTGTAGCCAAGCCCCAAATACTGTAAGAAATGAGGATCCAGTTTCTTAATGAAAATATCTCATTTGTGAGGACTCAGGTCTCACTTGAAACCTTCCAGGGGTGGGAAACCTTCTGGAGTGTGGCCTTTTGACTGAATCCAAATTTTACAGGACATGGATTCAGTCGAGGGGCCACACTTGGGGATCTGGAAGGCCCCATGTGGCCTTGGGGCTGCAGGTATGCTGTGGCAACAAACAAGCCTTGAATCTCAGTGGCTCACAACAACACAGAACAATTTTCACTCAACACATTCTCAGCATGACTACTGCCTGTGTAGTAGTTCCATAATGTCTTTACTTTAGGTCCAAGGTGGACAGAGTAGTGTCTGGTTACAACACTACAAGTGTGTGACAGAGGGACATGGAAACTATGTGCTGGCTCTTAAAATGTCTGCTTAGAACTGACTAAAGCCACTTCTATTTACATATTGTGAAATTAAGTCACATGACAATGCTCAAACTCACTGTGGTAAGAATACACGTTTCTTGCAGAGTCACTGAAAGCAAGAGCACCGTCCTATTTGGTCAACAGTGCTATAACCTTTCACACCTTCCTAGTCTCTACCACCACCACCAAAACTTCTGTATGCATTTTGACAAAAGAAATTCAGTGGATCTGGAAATATGAAAGGTATAATCTATCATCATCCCTCTGAAATGAGGTTGTCAATTTGAAGCAAGGCTCTGGCAGACCATAAGTCTGAGTGACGGAGGAAGGACAAAATCTATCTTGGAAATGTGAACTCCGGAAGGACAGATAGGAATGATGACAAGAGGCTGCTGCAGCTTCTTCAGTACAGTTGTATACAGGGGCATCATGTCAATCATTTTTCCTTCAGATATAAGGGGCACTGATATAGTATATGAATGCCATCTGCTTAAAAGAATAAATAGATAAAAAGAATAAATTAGCAAATGTATTAGGCAGGACACCATTGTGGGAGAACATGTTGACTAAATTCAGGACACTTCCCTGAAATGCAAGAGAGAATTGATGTGACATTCAGTGGTTTGCCATTCTCAACTGAATTCGAGCACTGTCAAGGGGAGATTCTTTATTTTAAATAGACATTTAATACATTTCAATTTACTAATTGATTTTCACTGCTGTGAAAGCTTTTCATCTCCAGATAATTATTTAAAATAAATTATAAAAATATTTTTTAATTAGTATAGTCTACAAAACATTGAGTTCATTGAATATGTCAGTTAGTTGATTTAAAAAGTTTATAGGTTTAGATCCTTTTGTAGTTCACAAGCGTTATGATTGGGTTTTCACGTGCAGGAGTGAGATGTGCCTCCCTCAAACCTTGTTATGACGTCGGCACATTACCCGACTGATGAGAAAAAGAAAAATAGTTTATAGGTTTAGTAAATTATAATAATTCTAATTTCTTGTTTTGCTTTAAGTAACAATATCAACTTATCAAAAAATCTCAATTCTGTAGTTGATCTTAGAAAAAATTGAATCCAAAGTCCGATCAATCTAAAGAAAATAAAGAACTAAAATTTCTTTAGTATGAATGAATAGCTATCCTTTCTCTGCTTAAATCTCTGTTTGGGAGCTTGGTACATCACTTGGCAACCTATTACATTATAAATGCTTCTACTGTTTAGAAAGGCCTCTCTTCAGGTGTACTTGAAATCTATCTTTCTGAAACTTCTAGTTTTTTATCACAGTTCTGCCCACAGGAAGAAGCAAAACAGGTCCATCTCATTTTTCACTTGAAATAACTTTAACATTTGGAAATTGCTATGAATTTTTTTCTTACCTTTCCCTTCTCTTTTCCAAAATGAATTACTTAATATCTCCAATGTTTTCTAATTTGACAAAAGTTTTAGATCCTTTAAAAATCTGATCAAATTCCCTAGGACCCTTTCATTCATGTAAGAGTTATTGCCTATGTATGCTGTACCATCAGGAACTGTAGAGATGATACAATGTTGAACACTGAAATGCAGTTCTTATTCTTATGAAGCTTATAATCTAGGTGGGAGACAGATATTTAGGAAAAAAGCACATAAATTCATATATAGTAATATAGCACAATGCACAATCTGAAGGTAAATTACAGTTGCTTTAGCACATGGTACATAGAACAAAGTGCCCTGTACCAAATGTTACACCAGCATGTTTAATCAATTTAGCTTGCACATTACATTAATATCTCCTCTATCTCATCCTAAGCAGCATTATCTTTATTTGCAGCAGCATTAAAATTGTAACAAGCTTCTGGTCAATAATATATGATTTCAGTTCTTTCATATGCTTAAAAGCATACAGAGCATGTAGAGAACTTTCAATAAACTGTTAATACTACATTTCAATTCACATTTTGCTATAGTGTCCCCTACTGAAAAACAAACAAACACAAAAGCTCCCCCCAAAAAATCAAGAAACAAACAAACGCTCCAGCAGTTTTCTTCTGAGTTTTTATGCATTTATTTGGAAGCATTTAGATGGAATTTAAGTTAAATTTCAGGCCAAGGTATGATGGATTATGAAAAGGAATGAGATGCTGTTTAAATTGAGCCCGGAAATCTTTGGAATGTGCCAGGTTGGATCACAAAAGACAATTGCCGTTTGTACTTCTTTGCTAGAGTTCAACACTAAGTCAGAGTGCAATAACTTATTGTTTTTAGCCAGCCAAGAAGTAAAGGCCTTTTTTTATTCTTTTTACAACTTGGTAATCATCAAATGCTCAAGAAAGGCCTAAGGTAGAAAATGTATTAAACTAGATAGAACTTAGCAATTTAAGGAAAACTGCTGTTCTTGTTCTGTAAAAATGAAAGAGATGATTGAAACTTAAGACATTAAGAGGTAAAAGAAATTGCATTCTCAAGATTAATTTTTCAAAGGAACAAAAGAGTTAGTTCTTCTTAAAAGAAAAGTTGTAGTTGTAACTTGCTAAAAAAAATAAAGTTTTCAAGTTCCATTACATAAAGGGAAAGAAAAGGTACCTGATCTAGACAGTTTATGTGCATATAAGGTCTATTAGAAGTAGTTTCCTAGAATTTGTCACTGATGAGGAAAGCAAAGGAAATACAGATATTTTCTAAATTAATACAATTTCAGATTATGAATATTATGAATCCGTCTCTCTGCATCCACTCCAGCATCTATTGTTTTAGGACTTTTTGATAAAAGCCATCCTCACCGGATTAGGTGATGTTTTTTCATATTAGGTGTTTGTTTTTTCATATGTTTATTGGCCATTAGTTAATCTTGTTTTGAAAAGCTTCTGTTCATGTCTTCTGCTCACTTTTTAAAGGGGTTGTTTGATTTTTTTTCTTGCTGAATTTGCAACCTCTATGGAAAATAGTATGGAGATTCCTCACAGAACTAAAAGTAGACCTACCATTTGTCCAGTAATCCCACTAATGGGCATTTACTCAAAGGAAAAAAAGACATTTTATCAAAAAGACACTTGCACTTGAAAGTTTCTTATAGCCCAATTCACAATCGCAAAGATGTGGAATCAACCTAAGTGCCTATCAATTCATGAGTGGATTAATAAAATGTGAATCGCCATAATATGTACACCATGGAGTACTACTCAGCTATAAAAAATGAATTAATATATTTTGCAACAATCTGGATGGAGACCATCCTCCTAAGTAAAGTATCGCAAGAATGGAAAAACAAACACCGCATGTACTCACTATTAAATTGGACCTAACAGATCAGCACTCGTGAGCACAGATGGAAGCAAATTTTGACAGAAATCATGCAGTTGGGAAGGGGGAGGAGGGGATGGGTGAAATCATACCTGATGACTACAGTATACACTATCTGGGTGATGGGTACACTTATGACTTTGACTCAAGCAGTGCAAAAGTAATCCATATAACCAAAACATTGTACTTCCATAATATTCTGAAATTTAAAAAAATAATTTTATGAATCTAATTCACATTTTACAAAAGACATGTTAAGATATTAATTCATATTTATTAATAGGACATTAGTTTGATTTGTCCAATTTTCTAAAATTTGAAATAAATACTTTATTTAATAAAATATTAAAATAAAATATATATACTGTCAAATGAAAAGTTGATTAATTTTCCTAACTGGAATAAATATAGAGATAATGAACATGTGAAAATCACAGGGAAGATTACCATGAAAAATAGTAAATATTTGTATAAAATCACATATTCATACATACTCTAGCTTTCTGCAGAAACCCACTGTGCTTAGGTAAAATATTTTTCCTTCAATGTCTCTGTATTTCTCAAGTAAACAGAAGTCAGGGTATCATCAACTTCAGTAGTTTGTTTACTACTAACTGCTAACTAAAGGGGGCCACTGTTGGTTTACAAGTTAATTTTTAAAATACCTGCTTCTTTGCCTTTTTACAGTTATTTTCCTCAGAATAGTCTGTGCTATCTGGGCTTACCTTGCAATTGATCTTGGATTTAAAACCGACAATTGTGAACCAGCAAGAAAATGATGTGGGAAGAGTTGCCATGCCTGAAGAATATTCAAAGAAAGGTCTATTTGGGCAGGTTACAGTTCATGGCTTGATCATAGATTAAAAACCTAGAGATTCTTATCTCCTGAGACCCTTTAGGCCACATGGATTTTGAAATGCAATATATACACATAGATATAGATACACCAAAAAAAGTAATAGAGTATATATGCCAAATATCATGTAACACTTCAAATAGGTTCTGAGGCAGTACCTCAAAATCAAATACATTGATATTTTTGTACCCAAAAGGTATAATAGTCATATTAAGGGAAATATATAGCAATTATAGAGCATGTAATGACAGTTCAGGTTCAATTTAAAAATAAGTCAAATACTTTAAAAAATATTCGATTTCGAAAACGTCATATATTTTGTTATTATAGATAGGGTATTATAAGCCTGTATTCACAAATTTACTATGATTCTAAGACATTGCAGGTAATCTGCTAGGCATGGAGAAAGATGAATCCAGCTTTCTGGTTTCACACATGTTTTAAGAAAATTAAGGTTTGGATTTGCATGGGGAATGATGGTCTTTAGGGCTCTGCATGTGAGGAGGTGATGATGCCTTCAGGGACAGATCATTTCCTGCAAAACCTTCTGCAGTGCTTCAGAGGCACCAAGTGGCAATTATCTCACATTATACATATTTTTATTCTTTCTCTCTCTCTCTTTCACTAAACTGTGAAATCATTAAAAGCAGGAGTAATGTCTTATTCATATTTATATTCCTTGCATCCAGCTCATTGCCTGAGACATGAAAATCACTATGTATTTAATAAATAAGTATAATGAAATGTTTTTTGTCCAAATTTGGGGGTAATAAGTCAAATCATTTACTGATTCTCAATTGTATGTGCCAAATTATATTAAATTTACTCTTCAATTCATCATAGAATGATTATTAAAATCATAAAATTAAATCATATAGGTATGAAAAGCAAATAAAAGTCTTGATACTAATTTCTAGTACTTGATATGCCTCTAGTTGGGAATATAATATTAGCACAAGCTGAAAAATATAGAGTAAGTAAAGCACACAATATACTTGTTACATGAACATTCATGTATTCATGAATTTAATTTGAATGAATGAGTATCTACTGAGGAAATGGCATTTATTATTCCTGACTCCTATTTCCCTCATGTGTTAAATAAAAGCAAAATAATGGCAATCTTTGTACTATAGCTCTGTAAAACAATTTTAAGAGCAAAATTTTTTCACACCAATGTTATTTAACAGAAGAGTTTAGGAAAGAGAGTAAACAATATGGGTTAAAAAATAAAGAAAAATATATTTTTGGTACGTTGAGAGATTCTAGAGAGCATTAAAGGAAGAGGAATAACCCTTTTAAATATGCAAATTAATGTCATATACGGGAGGTGCAGTGATAATTAAATACACATAGATAGGTTTTGGAGGGTTAAACTGAAAGGTTTTGACAAGAGAAAAGCCCCTTGCAAATGCCTAGATGTGAGTATTAATGGAATAATGCAGTTAACATTTAGATCTATTGTGTTTTATTCTGATTTAATGAATAGGATTTAATAAGAAGCTCATATTCTTTTATGCAATAAAGTGTGTTTGTAAAGCTAAAATCCATAATTACATTGAAGATGCACCAAATTACACTGCACGATGACTATGTCAATATGAATTACTACATATTTTCAAATTTGGGGACCATAAAACATATTTTCAAAAGTTTTCAGCAAAATTAGCTTTCTAGGAGGGGAAGGATGCCAGACCTGCTAAAATCAGAAACATGATAAAAAAAAAATTAGAAACTGTCCTTTCGGAATGCTATGGACCATCCAAATGCTTGGGTATTATGCTCAAGAGAATAGTGATACTTAGCTGCCTTAGCAGGTCCATGACATCTTCCTAGTTTCAGGAGATGTGCCTAATCACAGCAGGTCGCTAGGTAGGGGAAATGGACTAGATAGTACTATAGGACACAAGGTTTAAGAGAGGAAGGGAACACACAAAAAAGAAGGCATGTGGTACTAGAGGATGCCTTCCTTGCAGTGTTGCCTTGTAACTAACCTACTCCAAAGCAGGCTGAGACCAGATAAACACTAAAAATTACTCTACATAAGACCTCATTGACTTAAAGAATCAAAGGTCGTTGTCAGTGATATTGTCAGCACTGGACTTACATAGTCAGAAGGAGGAAGAGAAACATGGGCATATCTAGGAAGAAAGAAAGAAGAATAAATTTAAAGAGAAACAAAGTAAATTTTATTTTGGTTCTCCTTTTAAAGACTTATACATTATCTTTATCTGATGCTTTGGTGGCATGCTCTTTCATGTTTTCACACATAAAATTTTTTTCTTTGCATATGAGTTGATACATCTCCCCAAGACTCTCCTTGTCCTATCTCTAAGAATTTTGGACTCCAAGTTTTTCAGCAATACTATTGGCATCATTTTATTTTTGGTGGGTGGAGGGATTTCTGTTCTAATAACAGTATTTTTTTTAAACTAGGGTTGTTTTTAATTTCTCACTTTTCCTTGACAACTAAGACAGAAAACAGGTTTAACAATATAAATAATGTGGAGCTACAGAGATCTGTGCCATCGACTGAATAAGAAAAAAATCTAATAAATATAAAAATAAAATTTTAGACCCAACAGGAAAAAAAAGTCAGTAAGAAACATAGCTGAGAAATCTTCAAGACTGGGAAGACCTTGGTGTATGCAAATTATCTGTCTTGCTCATTTCCATGAATAAAAGAGCCTGAGAAGAACAAAAGCACAGCCATATCTTGTTTTATTGTGCTGTAAAAATATTGTGTTGTTTTACCAATGGAGGTTTGTGGCAATCCTGCATTGAACAAGTCTATGGGTGCCATTTTTTTCAACAGCATGTGCTCCCTTCATGTCTTTATGTCATATTTTGACACACAGTGACCTTTGATGTTATTAATACTATTGTAATTGTTTTGGGACACCATGAACTATCCCCACATAAGATGGCATAGATGAATGTTGTGTGTGTTCTGACGCCTTCCCTGACTAGCCTTTCCCCCATCTCTCTCCCTCTTCTCCTAGACATAGGCTTACCTGTTACTGGAGATACAACAGTGTTGAAATTAGGCCAATCAATAACCCTATAATGCCATCTAAGAAGAGTCACGTGTCCTCCGCTTTAAAAGAAAAGCTAGAAATGCTTAAGCTTACTGAGGAAGGCATGTTGAAAAGTGAGATAGGCTGAAAACCAACATCTTGTGCCAAACGGTTAGCTAAGTTGTGAATGCAAAGGAAAAGAAAGAAATTAAAAGAGCTATTCCAGTGAACAGAAGAATGATAAGAAAGTGAAACAGACTTATTTTTGATATGGAGAAGGATATTTTGGTCTGGATAGAAGATCAAACCATCCACAACATTCCTTCAAGCCAAAGCATAACCCAGACCGAGGCCCTAGCGCCCTTCAATTCTGTGACTTCTGAAAGATGTGATGAAGCTGCAGAAAAAAGGTTTGAAGTTAGCAAAGATTGTTTCCTGAGGTTTAAGGAGAGAAGCCGTCTCCATAAGATAAAAGCACAAGGCAAAGCAGCAAGTGCTGATGTAGAAGCTGCAGCAAGTTAGCCATGAGTTCTAGGTAAGATAACTGATGAAGGTGGCTACATTAAACAGTAGATTTTCAGTGTAGATAAAACAACTTAATTTTGGAAGAAGATGCCTTCTAAAACTTTGAAAGCTAGAGAGAAGTCAATGCTTGGCTTCAAAGTTTCAAAGGACATACTGATTCTTTTGTTAGGTGCTAATGCAGCTGGTGACTTTAGGTTGTAGCCAATACTCTTTTATCATTTTGAAAACTCCAGGTTCCTTAAAAATTATGCTAAATATCCTCTGGGCTCTATAAATAAACAACAATGCCTGGATGACAGCAAATCTGTTTGCACATGGTTTCCTGAATATTTTAAGCCCACTGCTGAGACCTATTGGGAAAAAAGAAAGGTTTAAAATATTACTTCTCATTGGCAATGTACCTGGCCATCCAAGAGCTCTGATGGAGATGTGCAAGAGATTACTGTTGTTTTTCTGCCTGCAAACACAACATTCATTCTGAAGTCATATCAAGGAGTAATTTAGATTTTTAACTATTATTATTTAAGAAATGCATTTATAAGCCTATAGCTGTACAGATGGAAATTTTTTTTAAGGATCTGTGAAAAGTAAATTGAAAACCTTCTGGAAAGGATTCACCATAATAGATGCCATTTAAAAACGTTTGTGATTCATGGGAGGAGGGTAAATGTCAACATTAATAAAAGTTTAGAAGAAGTTGATTATAATCCTCATGGATGATTCTGAGGAGTTGAAGCCTTCAGTGGAGGAAGGGCAGATGTGGTGGTAATAGCAATAGAACTAGAATTAAAAGTAGAGCCTGCAGATGTGACCGAATTGCTGCAATCTCATGAATAATATTGAATGGATGAGGAGGTTTGCCTTATGGATGAACAAAGAGAGTGGTTTGTTTAGACAAAATCTACTCCTGGTGATGGTGCTGTGTATATTGTTGAAATGAAAACAGAGGATTTAGAATGTTACATAAACTTAGTTGCTAAAGCAGTGGCAGGATTTGAGAGGGATTGACTCCAATTTCGAAAGAAAATTTACAGTGGATAAAATGCTATCAAGGACACTTCATGCTATAGAGAAATCTTTCATGAAAGGAAGAGTCAATCAATTCAGCAAAGTTTATTGCTGTCTCATTTTAAGAAATTTCATCAGCCTCTTCAATCTGCAGCAACCATCACATTGGTCACTGAGCAGCCATCAACAGTGAGGCAAGACTTTCCACCAGCAAAAAGGTTATGACTCGCTGAAGGTTCAGAAGATTGTCAGCATTTTTTTAGGAATAAAGTATTTTTAATTGAGGTATACACGCTGTTTTTTTTTTTAGATAAAATGCCATCTTACACTTAACAGACTACAGTATAGTGTAAACATAACTTTTATATGTATTGGGAAATAGAAAAAATATTCCTGTGACTTTCTTCGTTTTGATATTCGCTTTATTGCAGTGGTCTGGAACTGAACTTGCAATGTCTTCAAGTTATGCTTGTATTGAGAACAACTAGGAGTCAGTATTGAGGAAACACGCATGCCATTAGAATGCCATGAAAGGTGGCTTAATAGAGCAACATCATTTTTACCCTTGGTATAAAATATCTACATTATTTAAGTAAATACAGCTATTTCTGGAATCATTTTTTGCACACTCTTACCTCCACTGTGTAAATGTCATCACCACAGATCTTCCCAAGTCAAAATATCAGTTTATAATTTTTTCCAATTTTTTTAATATTACATTTTGGGAGAGAAAGGGAATAGAAATCTGGGAGATTTTATAAAAATTATATGACGGCTGCTATATTCATTCAGCTGTTTACACAGGGAGGGGATGAAGGCTAAGCCTGATAGAAATTAAGTGAAATTGCTCCTATTCCCCCTCTATCTGTCCCTTTAGTCCTTTCTCTTACATTTTTGCACTTACTAGTTAACAACCTGACCATAAACTGCCTTTTGGCTAATGGAATTCTTCTTGTTGTGCTTCAAACAGAATTATTTGACCCCAAACTTCCTGGCATCCTAAAATTTTCTTTCTCACAATCTCTGCCCAGGTAAATTTGATAACCTCTTCAGAGAAAAATGAGAGTAGATCAGGTAAATTTCTTTATTTTCTTAGTGATTATTTTGTGCTAGAAGACCAAGTAGTGATAACCTTATATTAATGTCATAAATATTGTGAAATATTGATTTTTTTCATATTTGCTATGTAATTTTTTTATAAACAGTATATATATGTAATTAGAGTTTTATGAAATGTTTACCCACTGATCCGGTAGATGCTTACACTAACAGAAAAAAAGTTAAATAGGTAAAAGAAAATAGAATTAAGACTCTTATTAGTGATTGTAATTGAGACTTTTGGTCCTGATGAAGATTTGTGAGTACTCAACTAAATAAATTTAATACCTATTTAATGTTAATACTTAATGTGTATAAGATAATGCACAGCAAAGAATTTAAAATAAGAAAATATATTTTCCCAAAAGTGTTTAAATATAGAAGAGAGGAAAATATACATGTTCAATGACAATAATATAAGGTCTAACAGTATAACAAAACAAAATTCCTCCATTAATATTCAATCTTATCTGAATATTCATTGACGTTGACACAATTAAAAGAAAAAATTCTCTGTGGCTCTCTGGTGGAACAGAGAATACTGATTTCTCTTACAAAACTGTCCCAAGATATTCTAAAATATCTTGGATATTTTATCTTGGATAAAATATCTTGGATGCTAAAATGTTATTTCAAAAAATAGGAGTGTAGTTATTGATTATGCTATGGAATAGGTATTGAAAAAGAGAAAGAAGAACTACCTATAATGTTGATAGTTACATATGGAATAGTATATGCAAAAAATTTAATGAAACATATTTGAAATATTTTCTAAAACAATTCAGATGACTTCTAAAAGTTTCAGCTTATAGAAATAGCGAGCTAGAAAAAATTCTGTTGACACCCTGACAATAAAAAAAGCTGAAAATACTGCAAACTAACTGTTACAATATTATTCCTAAAGCTATTAGAGAGCTGAAATTCCAGGGTAACCAAGTAATCTGAAATCTGGGGAAAGAGATGTCCAAGAATTTTCTTTCATGGGGCTAATCCCTGAACTCCATACAAGCCAGTCAGAAGATATAACTAAATATGTTAAATTGCTAAAGGTCGACTAGCATGAAAATGTTAAAGACTTGGGGGCCATAGATATAGGGAGTTAGCACCCTCTTACCAGGGGCTCACAGGGAAGATGAGAGAGAATCTGAGAAAAAAATTTTTTTTTGGAGTGTGACTAGAGGAGGGGAACAGAAGCCACTTCTAAAACTCCATCCCAACATTATACTGTCTCCCCCTCGGCGGGACTGTGGGAAGGGGAAAGAAAACCTTAACGGCAGAAGAAAGAAGAGGAAACATTCCTCCTCCACAACACTGGTGGAAATCCACTGCAGATGGTGGAAAGGAATTACCCATGAGACAGGAACAAGCATGCTTTATCTAGCTGTGAGTGGGAAGACTTTGTGGTTATGCCTAAATGTTGAGGTTTCTAGATTATATGTCCCAATGACATATACAAAGGAAAATAGAGTAATGTTACTAGGTAGGATTAATCAGATAGAAATCAAGACATAGGGGTTTGAGTTTTTTGTAATAGAAAAAATTGGGACAGAATGAGTGAAGACCTGGAAGCTGACAAATTTTTCTTGTTACTTACTGATCTTACTATTTATTTATTATTTGTTAGGGCTTTAATAAGGTTATAGCAGAGGGTAATTGGGGACATATAGATAGGGAAGCTGAGAGCAACGACAGTGAGGATCCTGGCATACCAAAGTAAATTGGATCAATATTGGACAAATGGGCATTCTGGAAAATGTAATGGATGACCAATTTGGAACTGAAATATAGCTCCCAGTAATGAGACTAGAATAAGTGGTGATATTGAGACTTTATTATCTCTAAGCATATTAAGTAATATGATGGTGGGATATTTCACCATGAAAATAAATAAAATCTAGGTGCAACATTCAGCTCCAGGGATAGTGAGGCAGCAAAGAGAAATACTCAGCCTACTATGACATGATATAATCTTCAAAGCACATTTATCAAATTACAAAAGTAGTCTGGGCACTACAGAAATGTAAACAAATAAGTCAAAATAAGATTTACTACATGGGTTGGAGGGTCCCTTTTTTCTTCTCTTTTAGACCATTTTGGATATAAATGCTTTGGGAGAGGAAAAAATCAAAGAAATATGAGTAACATTCCATAACAAGGCTACTACTGTACTAGTTTTCTAGTGTTGCTATAACAAAGTATCACAACTTGGGTGGCTTATGATAACAGAAATTTATTTTCTCACAGTTTAGGAAGCTAGAAGTATGAATTCAAGGTGCAATCAGGGCCATGCTCCTCTGAAGCCTTTAGGGGTGGCTATTTCCTTGCTTTTTCCAGCATCTCTTAGCCCTAGGCATTCTTTGGCTGTGGTACCATAGCTCCAATCTCTGTCTCTGTTTTAGCATGGCCATCTTCCCTCTGTGTCTTATGTCTCTGTGTCTTCATATGGCATTCTCCCTGTGAGGTGTCCAAATTTCCCTTTTCTCATAAGAACACCAGTCACATTAGATTAAGGCCCACTCTAATGACCTCATTTTAACTTGGTTAAATCTATAAACCCTATTTCCAAATAAGCTGTCATTCACAGGTAATGGACATTAGAATGCCAATTTTTGGGGGGGGAGCGATGGGGGGAATTCAGCCCATAACAACTATAAACTCTAAAATAAATTTAAATTTTTTGTATTATTAGGAGAGGCAATAATAGTAACCAACAAAAGGCAACATAATACTAGTTAGTGTGTTTAGATTTCGATGTGTTTAAATTACTGTGCTAAGCAATCTAGAAAACTATTAATTCAGTCAATACTTCTGGAAACTACTTCAAGTAGATACTGTTTTGTTGTTGTTGTTGTTGTTTTTTCCCCTAAGACCACATAGTTGGTGAGTGATAGAACCCATATTCTTACCGAGGCAGCACAATTCTCTTCTTATAGGCAGTAGATTATTTACTCATATAAGATTACATGAAAAAATCCCATGAGACCTTTGATGTTAGCTCAATCAGAAATAGAAACTAACAGTTACTTCCATGTGATACCTTTTGCTTAGAGTCACAAAATACAGGAAATGTGCTCCTATATTTGAGAAAATAACTCTAACATCCTTAGCAAGACACCCAAGGATACTGAAGAGAGAGAAGAGACTCACATTTCCCAGGATATTGAAAAAAAAAAAAAATTCATGAACTTGGTAAACTGATGTCCCAAAGATTTCACTGTTATGAGATTATCCTAAAGCTTTCTGGAAGACATTTTTTACTGTTACCCATAATCCTTTATGCCAGTTCGATGTAGCCAGGAAAATTATCATTACGAATAATTACATTATCTATTCAAAAGAAATGGAAAGAAAACAAGGGAAAAAAGCTGAAAAAGAATATAGACAGACATAATTTAGAAGAATAGATTAGAAATCAGGACTGTATTGCGTCATGGAAGAAGGCAAATTAAAATTTTTACAAAAATGTGCTGAGAGAATGAATTAATGGGACACAGAAGTGAATTTGTTATTGGGAATTGACTGTTAATCTTTAATAGGTAATTTCCATTAATGTGGGAAATCTAGAATTAGCATTGCATAAAAGAAAAAAATTAATGCATGCTGTAGATGTAGAAATGAAAGTTCTGAGAATGCTGATGATCAGGGAAAGGAAAAATAGGCAGTAGGTTATTGAAACTACTTTAGAGGGAAATTTGTATTTGTGTGTGTGTGTGTGTGTGTTTTAATGAAGGGAACAAGTATAATATTACTGCTCTGATAGAGCCATAAAATTTATTTTTTCCTTTTCCAACTTGAAAGCATTTGGAAAGATTTAGCAAATGATTAGAAGAGGTCAAAAGCATATTAAACAGGGTCTGTTTCCATTTTAAAAGGAAGATCTGCTTGGTCTTTACTACTCAATCATTACTTGTAATCATTATGCAAACTCAAAATCTAACTATATGGATGTCCTGGTGTCATCTACAGGAAAATCATGAATTTTCTTGACTAAGTGGTCTAAACTCTTGTTATGTTGTTCTCCTGGAAAAACTGCTCGAACAGTCTGAGTGAAAGATACTTGGTTTGATACACAAAATGTGCTTTCAAAACAAACAAATATGCTAAGAAAACCCAATAGTGTGATTCAATTTAGCTATTGAATGTATTTTAAAAAAAACCAAAAAATTGAAAACCAACTGATTCTTTGCTAAATCCATTTCCCTATCAAGTAAATTATTTGTGATATAAAATTATTTAATTGTGATCCAATCTAAAATATTTATTTGTGTAAAATAATGTATGTAAATTACAGAAAAGTAGTAAAGACCAAGAGCCAATCCAACATACTTCTTTGTAGACATGCCTAACCAATTTTAGTAGAAGCAGGCCGAAAAACAGGAATGCTTTGACTCACCATTACCTTGTCACTCTTGTGCTGTCCATGATCCAGGGAGAAAGACAGCTGTTGCTGGGAGTTATCAAATAATATAAGCATGTTTGGTTATTTGAGAAGCTACTTTTGGTTGGAACTTTACAAAATAATGTAACTTACTGTGGCTGAGGGTCCTTTGGGCTAGTAATTCATTAAATATCATATTTTCAGCTTTTTTTTTTTTTAGCATTTACACTGATCTTTCAGTGCATTTTTCAGAATGTTCTCTTGTTTTCTAATTGTGGCTGAAATAATATTTTCAAGAACATCATCAACGATTATGTTGTTCCTTGCACATCACACTCTATTCTTCCAGGAATTAGATTTTCTTGAAAATAAAGTAAGAAAGCAATTTTATCTTTTATTTTTCTCCCACATGTATCTTTTGCCCCAGAAATGAATTTCAATATCTTTCTGAAGAAGCATGAGTTTTAATTATTTTCTCAGAGACTGACAATTCCAATTTCCCAGATGATAAATTAAATGTGTAATGCTCAATTATATATCACATTTCATTATATGCAACTGGATAATACCCATGTGGAAATTATTCCCTGGAAACAGACTACCAAAGTACCATTCAGTACACTGCTGATTTGATACACAAAATGGCACTTCACTATACAGAAATAGTTAACAAAACATCAAAAACTATGTAATTTACTTTGTTGAAATAGTTTAATAAAACCAAATTCTTTATACTTTGCAAAGCAATTGCAAAAGTGTTATCATTTTGTACTTATAATAAGCCCAAGGGATACCTATTGCTGTCTCCATTTTACAAATAAAGATATCACAGTAGCAAAAGATTTTCTTTTACTAAAGTATCCTTGGCTATTAAGTTGCAGGGTTGGACATTCTACATAGATCTTCTGACAATTAGCCGTAGGCTGATTTCTATATTACAGGTTCTTGTAGTTTTGGACATATAAGGGTATTTACATCATCTGAGAAAGGGAAAATTCTCAGTTTAAGATATTAAATCAGCAGCTCTTAGTGCATAATCTAGGAAATGCAAAGCCGAAATACATTGAAGTGTTTACATTAACGTATCTAACTATTAATTGAATGAAAATAAAATACATGTGGTTAAATAGGGTATAAATTACATTTCTTTTTTGTCTAGGGCTTCTGAAAAATATATAATTGCTGGTTAGCAGGACAAGTAGTTCTCTAACAGTACAACAGACGTTTTCGTTCTAGTGACATGCATGAGTGGGTGGTGAGTATTTCAGATCAGAACACTGAGTACTTGTGAACAGAAAGAATATATAATAAGTAAATTTACTTTTTCTTTCTCTCAGTCTCCTTTAGTTTCAGTCTCTCTCTCTCTCTCTCTCTCTCTCTCTCTCTCTCTCTCTCTCTCTCTCTCTCTTTCTCTTTTCTCTTTCTCTCTGTGAAGCTTGGCTGTTACTCAGTCTTTTTGAATTAAATGCCAACCTCTCTTCAAAAAAGAAAACAAAATGCAATGCTAGATAAAACTTGGCTACAGATAGCCTCTATGAAAGATCATTTCCATATGCTTTGTTTTCTTTGGGGAATAATTTCAAAATGCTTAATCAGAAGAGTATTAAATTATATTTTCTCCTTTCTGAGGATAAGATAAAATGAAAATGCAGTTTTGGTTATAATTAAATACGATTGTCAAGTCCTTAGAAGATATTTGTTCTCTTGGATTCTACTTAAGGACAGTACATGTAAGATTATGGAAAAGGATAACTGTTAGTCAAGAACAGTTCTTCATTTTCACAGAAGGCTAAATTCAATATATAAGCAAAGAAAAACACAGGCTCATTTTTTACTATTGTATGAGTAACAGACACAGTAAAAAAAAGAATTTAATTTGAGGCCATGTGTTTTTTGAGCAAATAAGGCACACCTTTTCTTTTTCTAACATAGGACTTCATATTCCATAGAAGTCATAGCAATATTTCAATCCAATTTCATAGAATTCTGAGTTGTCATCTTCTTGTCATGAGAACTGAGTAGTGTGGTTAAATCCTTGCTTACTAAACATTATGCCTATGACCACGTATAAGTAACTCACACTCCACGTGCATCAGATTTCCTTTCTGAAAAGTAGAAAAAACAAAGCTCAGGCTAGTATAGTGTTGCTGTTTATCATTTTCTTTAGATCAAGTAATATTTGCTTTATAAATCTGGGTGCATCTGAGTTAGGTGCATAAATATTTAGAATTGTCATGTCTTCTTTTTGACTTGTACCCTTCACCATTATATAGTAACCATCTTTGTCTTTCATTACTTTCGTTGATTTGAAGAGTAAGTTATCTGAAATCAGAACTTCCATACCAGCTTTCCTTTGGCTTCACTCTGCTTGAAATATTGTTTTCCATCCCTTCATCTTGAGTCTGAATGCATCCTTGTGGGTTAGATGTGTTTCCTGAAGACAGCAGATACTTGGCCTGTGTATATTTATCCTTTCAGCCAGCCTATGTCTCTTTGGATAGCCACATATAGAAGCCTGAAACAGGATCTGCATCTCACACCTATCACAAAAATCAACTTACGGTGGATAATAGAATTAAACCTAAGGCATAAAACTATAAGAATTCTAGAAGAAAAAGTTGAAAAACTCTTATAGACATTGGCCTAGGCAAAGAATTTATGGAGAAGACCCCAAAGGCATCACAGCAACAACAAAAATAAATAAATGGGACCTGATCAAATTAAAAAGCTCTGCATAGCCAAGGAAACTATCACGAAAGCAAACAAACAACCTACAGAGTGGGAGAAAATATTTGCGCATTACACATCCCATAAAGGGTTGATAACTAGAATCTATATAGAAGTCACGAAAATCAACAAGAAAAAAATCAAACAACTCTATCAAAAAATGGGCAAAGGACATGAACAGAAACTTTTAAAAATAAGATAGACTAATGGCCAAAACACATATGAAAAAATGCTCAACATCTCTAATCACCAAGAAAATGCAAATCAAAACCACAGTGAGATATCATTTATCTCCAGTGAGAATGGCCTTTATCAAAAAGTCCCAAAACAATAAATTTTGGCATGGATGCAGAGAGATAGGAACACTCATGCACTACTGGTGGGACTGCAAACTAGTACAACCTCTATGGAAAGTAATATGGAGATACCTCAAACAGCTATAAAATAGAACTACCATTTGATCCAGCAATCTCATTATTGGGCATCTACCCAAAGAAACAAAAGACATTCTATAAAAAGGACGCCTGCACTAGAATGTTTATAGCAGCACAATTCACAATTTCAAAGATGTGGAAACAACCCAAGTGCCCATCAATAAGTGAGTGGATTAATAAAA
The DNA here is from genome assembly GCA_004363605.1 of Indri indri. Classification (NCBI taxonomy): domain Eukaryota; kingdom Metazoa; phylum Chordata; class Mammalia; order Primates; family Indriidae; genus Indri; species Indri indri. The sequence goes on from RJWJ010001759.1 coordinate 108,362, forward strand.
TGTGGTGTATGTATACCGTGGAGTTCTACTCAGCCACAAAAACAATGGTGATCTAGCACCCTTTGTATTATCCTGGGTTGAGCTGGAACCCATTCTACTAAGTAAAGTATCACAAGAATGGAAAAACAAGCACCACATGTACTCACCATCAAATTGGTTTTAATTTACGAACACTTACATGCACATACGGTAATAGCATTCATCAGGTGTTAGGCAGAAGGGATGGGGGAGGAGGGGGTGGATATATACACACCTAATGTGGTGTGCACCATCTGGGGGATGGACATGCTTGAAGCTCTGACTTGGGTGGGGCAAAGGCAATACATGTAACGTAAACTTTTGTGTCCCCATAATATGCTGAAATACAAAAAACAAAAAACAAAAAAAAAAAAAAAAAAAAAAAACAAAAACCCACTAAAGCTCAGTTGTAAAATTAACTTGAGGATTAATTGATAATATTAAATGAAGTTTTGGGGCTATTTCTGACAATTTTAGAGAGTGTCCAAACAGAGGAGGTAGGTGTTAAGTTATGAAAATTGTTGAAAAAAAAGGAAAAAGGGGCTAGAAGAAATATATGTTTGGTATTTGGTAAAAGGCTTCCAAAAACTAGATCTTCCATCCTTAACTCATCACCCGTCTCCAAGTTCACGTAGAAAAGACTACAACATTCAGTAGATTTGAGAGGGAAAAATATCTTTGACTTGAAAAAGACTTGTCAGAGTCCTCTGCATTTTGCCTCCGTTTGCTTTCTCTGAGAGTGAGGGATTTTCCCTTAACTGAAGACTAGCTGGGGGAATTCCAAGAGATTGATGAGATAGGGGACAGTGATATATTAGGAGACAAGACTGACATCTCGGCTCCAGACAGATAATTCCTTAGCTGATAAATCTTGTTTTGTTCTATATTGGTACTGGAGAGAAGTGTGGTGAAAGGGATTTGGTGGTGTGGTGTTCCAGATCCCTAAGTGTGGCCCCTGACAGAATACAAACTTCACAAACAAATCCCTTTATTAAAAGAATTTGTTCTGTAAAATTTAGATTCAGTCAAAAAGCCACATTCAAGGATCCAGAGGGCCACATGTGGCCCTGAGGCCGCAGGTTCCCCACCCCTTTAATCAAGGCAAACAAAGACTTATGTCTTTTGTCTAAAAAAGTCTCATGCTAGAGTAGCTTGGTTGGATTCACCTGCAGTTGCAGAGCAAAGAGAATGCTGCAGGAGGAGGTCATGTTGGGTTTCTGTGCCTCTAGAGAGGAACAAAGTGTTTCCAGTGATCAACTTGAAATGGCATCACCTTTGCAAGAAAATGACAGTGTTGGACGTCTCCACTGCAGAGGAAATTTCTTCTAAAATATCCTTAATGTACTTCATGAAAGAATAAAACCACCGTTTGAGTACATTTACCACAGAGAGTATATCAATGTTAGATTACAAATACACCAGTAAGATAGTACCTTCTCTACTGCATTGTGTCGTCTTCCTCCCTATTTCTCCATCTTCAGGGGAGCCACAGGCATCACAGACTAGTGGGGAGAAACAGTGGAAGTGCCAAGCAGTGATTACACCATTTCCCTGCTGCTCTGTGGAATTCTCAGACCAGACTCTAGCCAGAGAGAAGGCATGCTTAAAATGGATGACAGCTTATAATGTTGATATTAATCTTAGCTAGACTTTTTTTAATATCTGAAAATGAGGTTTCTAATATCTGAAAGTGACCAAGAATGATTTTCCATCTAAATATACTATCCAGGGGCTAGAAGGCAAGATCTGACAGACAGTATTTAAAAGGAGAGGTGAGAAAGGAATACGGTTTTCATACACTGCACACCATTGAGTTCAGCTTTGTAAAAATATCAGTACTGTATTATCAATTATACCCTCAAAATATTACTCAATTTTGCCTTTTTATCTCTATCCCCGTTGATATCAGTTTAGTCCAAACCACCCAATTTTCTCACTGAAATATTTGTAACAGTTTCTGATTTGGTCTTTCTTACACGTATTCTTTCTCCTTCATTAGTTATTCTCCACTAAGCAAGAAAAATGATTTTCTCAGAACATGATTTACGTCGTATTTAATTCTTTTGCTGAACTATTTCAATGGCTCAATGCTACATTAAGTACAAAATTTGGATTGTTTGCCATGGCCTATATGATCTGTCCTCCTCATATTTCTCCAGCTTCTTTCAGATTCCTCTTTTTCCACTGTTCCACAGACTCTCTCATCTCCCATAATCATCTCCTGGCTGTTGGCAAGCTCTTCCCTGCATACAATTCCCATTGCTCCTTCCCTTCATCACTACAAGTAGCTAATTTATCTCATTTCACATTCCCTTTTCAAAAAAGACTTCCTTGATCTCCCTACCTAAATAGAATTCCTTATGCATTTTTCCATCTCAACTAGTTATTTTCTCCTTAATAGCATTTATTTACAAGTTATTACTACATTTACCAAAATAACACTTTACATTTAATTTTTTATTGTTCATGTTTTTCTCTTTAAAATACTGTGTCTCGCTGATGCCACGGCACTCTAGCCCAGGGAACAGAGCAAGACTCTGTCTCAAAAAAAAAAAAAAAAAAAAAAAAAAAAAAAAAAAAAAAAAAAAAAACCAAACCAAAAAAACACTGTGTCTCCACATGTCAAGCAAAATTGTACATGGTAGGTGTTCAAATATTTGTGGAATGAATTATCATGTTATCATCATCATCATCATCATCATCATCTATGGAGACCCTACAAAGAGCTATAAAATGAAAGTATACATGAAAAACTTACTACTTACTTCCTATTTATGCCATTATGAACTTGAGCATTTTTTGTCAATAAGAACCTAGGTTTGAAATTGTGCTCTGTATGAATTTGTACACATTTAACTAATCAAAATCTTGGCCTTTTCATCTGTTAAATAAGAATATAATACTTGACCAAACAGTTGATATATTAAGTAAAATGAAATACTTGAAGAGCCTAAGACTTGAAGTCCATGGTACTCTCATATTATGTTGAAAATCTTCTCTCTTCTCCAAACATATAAAAAAAATTACATACTTAAAAGTCAAATAAATTATATATCCATAATGCAAATTTATGATTAAATACAAAACTCTGTTTACTAGAACTAAATACTGAAATGCAATCTAGCACATGAGCTAAAGTGAACACAGACAATAAGAAACTATTTTTTAAAAGATCCTAACCTTCAATCAGGATTTATGAAATAAATATTCAAAGTCCGAGTACAAAACTAACACCAGAAAAGACAAGCAATAACACTACTATTAAAAAACTAATTCATTTTTGATAAAGCAAATTAGACCAAAGAATTAAACTAACATTAGTATTAATAAAAATATGCCTATGATCCTCTAAGATATAGATATTAAACCTTTAAAAGATATAAAAATTACTTAGAGATCTTATAGAAGTGTAGGATAGGAATCAATAAGTTTGGATTTGGTCCAAGAATTATGTGTTTCTCATAAGCTCCCAACTAACACTGATGATGGTGATCTGAGAACATTTGCCATAACAAGAATTTGGAATGAGGTAACGGATAAATACAATAAGGGAAAATTAGAAATTCTGGAAATGAAAATAATAGACAGTGGAATTCCAAACAATTCCAAATACAGGAATCATTAGGTTGTACAAAGCCAAAGAAAAAAATCACATTGAGGCATTCAGTGAAGATTCAGCCGACAAAGATAATAAGAGAAAAAAAATATATATATATGTAAAACAAGAGTTAACAGATATAAAGCACCTATTAAATCCTTCAAAAGACGTATCCTCATCCAAATTATCATTGTGAAACAGCAAAATGAGAAAGAAAAAGAGAAAATGCCTAATGACTCACTAAGAAAAAGAGAGATCACTTCTAATGGAAGCATCATAACACTCAACAGACCCCACAGACTTATCCTCAGCAACAAGAGGTATAAGAAGGGGGAATGGGAATGTCTCCCAGGCACTGAAGCAAAGTAAGTATACTGTGAGAATTCTACACACAGATAAACTTTATTCATGTATGAAAAGGCTTTTTCAGGTATAAAATCTAGAGAGAGTAATATCCATAGATCCCCAATGAAATAACCATCAAAGGACTTACTTTAGTGGGAAGAAAAGAGAGCACAGAGTGAAGGAGTCAGATGTAAAAAAGATGTGAGAAAAGAAAATGGTCAAATATGTCGGTAGGTAAGTCTATCTATCTACCTACTATGGTTAATTTTATGCGTCAACTTGACTGGACCATACCATGTCCAGGTATTTGATTAAATATTATTCTAGGTATGTCTGTGAGAGTGTTTATAGGTGAGAGTAACATTCAAATCAGTAGCCTAAGTAAAGCAGACTGTTCACCTCAAGGTAGGTGGACCTCATTCAATCTGTTGAAGGCCAGAATGGAACACAAGGCAGAAGAAGGAAGAATTCACTCTCTGTGCCTGGCTTTTAGCTGGGACATAGGTCTCCTGCCTTCAGACTTGATCTCAGCCTGGAACTTATACTTTTAGCCTTCCTAGTTTTCAGACTCAAAATAGGATTGGAACTTAAACCAGTAGCTTCCCTGGTTTTCAGGTCTTCAAATTCAGACTAGAACTATTTTATTGGCTCCCCTGGGTCTTCAGCTTGCTGACTACAGATATTGGGATTTTCAGCTTCTGTAATCATTCACAATTGATTATGAGGCAATTCCTTATAAATGTTCCTTCTAATATATTAATATATATGTTATATGAGCCAATTTCTTTTTTATATACTCTATGTACACACACACACACACACACATATATATAGGCATAGCCATGATAGCAACAATTCACCAAGAATATATAAAAAAGCATTTATTTATAAGGATATGACAATATAGCCTTAAAATATTTAAATCCTACTGCTGGGAATATATCCAAAGGAATCAAATCAGTATGCCAAAGAAATGTCTGCATTCCTGTGCTCACTGCAGCATTATTCACCATAGCGAAGATTTGGAAACAACCTGAGTATTATTAGCAAAGGAATGGATTTAAAAATGTATTGTGTATACTCAATGGAATTGTATTCAGCATTAAAAAACCAGAACATTTTGTCATTTGTGACCACACAGATGAACCTAGAAGTAATTATGTTAAGTGAAATAATCTAGGGACAGAGACACAAAAACTGTATGATCTTCTTCATTTGTGAAATCTCTGAACTTGAACTCATAGAAGTAGAGAGTAGAATGGTTGTAACCAGAGCCTGGGAGGCAAGATTGGGAGAGGAAAAGGAAGATGTTAGTCTATGTGTACAATTATGTTATATAGGAGAAATAAGGTCTGGTATTCCATCACACAATGGAGGAATTATAGTTAATAATAATGTAGTGCATATTTCAAAATAGAAGAAAGGATTTTAAATTCCCTCACCATAAAGAAATGATAAATATACCCTGATTTGATCAATATAAAATATATACATGCATACAAACAGCACATTGTACCCCATAAATATGTATAATTATTATCTGTCAATTAAAAATAAAATAAAACTTAAAAATAAAATCATATATTTAAAGAAAAACCCACAGAATTATAAGGCAACATTTAAAAAATACCTATGACATTTTCTAATTTCAATATATTTTTTAAAGATGTAGATAAATCAATAGACTATTAGGAAGAATATTGAGGATTTGACAGCACAATTAATTCATCTGATCTAACCTGGATTTTGATCCCTACACATATTTCAAAGACATACATTCTTTTCAATGACACATAAAATGTATTTAAAATTGATGGTTATGTATTTATAAAGAAAATCTTAAAAATCATAGAACTTATAGAAAAAGCAATACAATTCAATATCAGGGTTTTTTTTTAAAGTCAGAAAAAACAAACATCCATTTTTAAATATATAAAGCCCATTTCTGAATGATTAGTGGTAAACAGAAAATCATGTGAGGAATAATACAATATTAAAATCTGAATAAGAATTAATTTCTCATATATATACATAAAATTATGTAAGATTTGGTCAAAATGCTTATTAGAGGCAAATTATATTTGTAGATGTTTAAGTTAAAAAATATGAAAGAATGAAATTATACTAGCTAAATCTTTTCACTCAAGAAAACAGTAAAATGTACAGCATAAACAGAAAGTAGGAGAAAGAAAATAATAAAGACCAGACATTAATAAAAAAAAATATTAAATTTTGAAAAAAGAAACTATAGAGATAATAAACAAAACCAAAATCTCGTGCTTTAAAAAACTAAACATACAAAATGATGCATCAAGGCAAAGTAGGAAAAAAGAAAAAAAGCACAAAAAAGCAAAATAGAACCCAGATTGGTGGAAACTGTTTAAAAATCTTAACACTGTGAAAACAGTAATAAAAATATATACGAAAAAGAATAATATGGATGATAGTTTAGAGAATATATTCTCAATTAATATTAAGAGACATAGGAACATTACTTGAATCAGTGGCTGATGATACTTTCTTCAAAAAGTTTTAGGAAAATAATTTGGCCCCTATAGTTTTAGAGATGTTTACACAAATCTTTCAACAAACAGACAATCCTTATCTTATTCAAGCTGTTCAGAGACTAAAAAAAGAGGAAGTACTCCCCAACACATTTTATGTGACCTCTGTAACCCCCATTATAAAACTAGACAATAAATGTACAAGAAAATAAATTTGCAGAGCAAACTCAATTATGAACATAGAAGCACAAAGCATTAATACACTCTTACCGAAGTAAAACCTGCACTGCTTTTTTTTTTTTTTTATAAAATACACCACATTTAAATTTGTTTTTCTTTTTCCCAATAGGAAAGATCATTAGTATCAGAAAATTTAACATTGTAAATTGTACATTTTAACAAATAAGAAGATAATCTCCTTTGTTGTATTGAAATATTTGATAAAAATTCAGCACCCATTCATGAATAAGAACAATAACAGAAAGAAAAACCTAGTGAATCATTCATTGAAGTTTCCTTAACCTGATACAAAGATATTTGTTATTAATAAAAACCTACATCAATATTATTATCTTCATTGATGAAACTTCAGAAATATTACAAAGACTTTAATAGCCTTCAGTTTAAACTAAAAGTGATCTATTCTAGTACTTCATCATGTGCCTTGTAATAAGGTAGAAGTAGTCAGAGTACTCAAAGAATTATTGACTGGGCAGGCTGTCAGAACACTTAGCATTTATTGAAAAAAACACTTCTCTTAATACATATAGAGTTGTCCCCTCAGTGAATGTACTCACAGTACTAGTGTAAAAGAAAGAACATTGCAGGCAGCTTGAAAATTAATTGACACAGAATGTGTACAGAAATAGTAAAACATCTTTTGCTGCATTCAGCAAAAGCCTGAGGAAAAACAAAAGCCTAACTAATAAAGACTATTGCCTCCCTGGCATGTACTCTTCTTTTTCACCTATACTTCTGATTGTAGTTATTTACATTAAAAAAGTTATACTTGATGTTACTTCATTTCAATATAGCTGAAGGATTTATTTCATTCCAATAGTAGGCATTGCCACCAATAGCTTTTTAAATATTCTTTCAAACTATTGTTTTAAAAAGTGTACACTTGTGATATTCACTTTCTAGGTATGTAAAGATTTATATTTGAATTTGTTTAAAGTTGCTGATTACATAAAACTTTCACGAACATTAAAATTCTCTGATTTATAAATATTCAATTGGCTGCTAGATATTCTTGATAAAAGCAGATATTACATGAGGGAAATATGGTAAAATGATTGCTTAACCCCATTATCAGGAAATAATAGTTTATGAACAAATAAAAGAACCCAAAGAACCCAAAGAAATATTTTTTTCTTCAACAACAAATGTAGCTTGTTAAAAATGAACATCCAGCAAATAACATTTTCTTTTCTTTTTCCATAATTATTGTTTTTTCTACTAATAAAGGATTGAAAGTCATGGTCTCATATATTGACAATAAGCATTTAGACTTTATAAAAATATTGGAAAAAGTAGTAAATTCTTAGATCAATTATGTATCATAGATATTTATCTAGTAGATGAATAGACATTGACAACGTGTCTGGTTCATTTATGAAAGTATCTGAACTTTTCACTTCTACAAATGCCCTTTGTGGGACTTAGATTTTCAGTCGTGTAGAGTTGATTGATGTGGCTCTAAAATAATATTTTAACAATGAGAATTTAATTAATGCATTTCAAAATTAGCAACTAAAATTTGGAAGGCGAATTATTGGGAAATCTTTTGTTATAGTCGAAGTTTATAGTCTATTCATAGTAACTTGGTTCAGATAAAAACTTTAAGCTTACAAAAAAGATCAAAGTTAGTAAAAAAGCTTTCCTCCACCTCCTGCTCTACTGACCCATAGTGTCTGCTCTTACTGGAGTATTTCAAATTCTTATATGCAGAGATAGTGTTTGATCTCAGATTATGGTTTGACCCAGACTGATATGAAGTGGTCAATTAGAAAATTTCAACTTTTTTTAATGAATTGGTGGGTAAAAAAAAAAAAAAAGAAAAAAGAAAGAAAAAAGAATTCATACATCTATACCCAGTGACACAGCCTGGAAATCATAATGAACAAAGAGAGGGAAAAAATTTGACATTTCTCTAATAATAAAGTTAATCACATTCCTATAGCAGGAGCTACCATATATTTTATGAAGAGTTAGAAAAATATTTCTCTATCTCAGTGATTTCTCAAGGCAATGCATCTGAATACTTGTGCTTTAATGTTTATATATGTGATGTTTGATCTAATTATTATCTAATTTCCAAAAATATCAGGAAGCACACGAGCTGTCATACTGACAGGGAAATCTTTGAACAAACAGGACTCGGAATGCCCTTCTCCATCCTGAAACGTTCTGTGCATCTTAAAGTACCAAGTGCAGCCTAGTGCTACTGTATCTCATACCATGACATTTTGGAATGCATAATTCAGATTTGCTGAAAAATATTACTAAGGGCCAATGCCTATTGCCTGGGATGAGACAAAGTCACATGTGTAGGGACTAAATTTCATGAAAGGAGAGCCAAGATTCATAGCCATATGTTTGAAGAAATGTGTCCTCAGATGGCAGAGAGGGGATCCTTGTCAACATAGTGGACTGAACTAATAGGGGTAGGTCCTGGTATTTAAAATGACAGAAACTCTAGTAAGAATATTTTAACATGTGTAATTCAGCTCAAAAGAAATGAAAATGGGATCAATTCCAAGTTACAAACAAAAAGAGGGTAAAGTTGAATTGTTAGATCCAAATATTTCAATTTAGTTCAAAAAGTGATACATTCATAAATCCCAGTAAGAAAGATGACCATGCCATAGACCCTCACATTTGGCTAGAGGAGAATGAAATTGACCTTCTTGCTTAAAATCATTATTGAGGAAATGTTAGCTCAACCTCAAAAGGAGACCATAGATTTTTACCTCAATGTTTTGGATATGAAGTAAGGAAACAGGGAGCTCATAAGAATATGAGTCTATGTTTAAATTGCCAATAAGTTACAGAAACTGCAAATCAGAAATAATTTTAAAATGTGATCTTAATTTATACAACCCATACTGGTTATAAAGCATAAATAAAATATTTTCTAGGGAATTTACATTCCAGTTCTCTTCAATACAACCGAAAACAAATCCCATGGCATATATCAAATAACTGGCAAAGAACTAGAGATAATAGATAAATAAGCATGAATAAAGTATTCAGTGAAAAATAAACTGGAATCTGTGAGGAAAAAAGATGTTAAAAAAGCACATTAAGAACTGGGAACTCAATAAATAAAAATGCAGTCACTGAATTAAACATACAACTAACGAATAGACAAATCGAACCAATGATAAGACATCACCTAAGAGCGAATAAATGAATTGAAAGTAAGATGGAGAAGCTGAGGAAAGGAAAGTAAGCCTCGGAACTGAGGCTTGGCAGCACAGACAATCACATGAAATGTTTTAGTCCATTTACACATACTTCTCTTATATATGCAATATGAAGTCATTTTAGAATACTTCTAAAATGTTTTACTCTTATAACTTAATTTCCCTTAATTATCCTCAACAGTACATTTGAAAAAATTGTGCATTGCTATATGGACACTAAAACTGTATGGGTATAAAAGAAAGTAAACCTGCCCACCTTGAATTCTCTACTGATGTCTTTTCATAGATATCATCGTCTCTTTGAGATTTCTTTCAAAGTATTTGCTTTGAATGGAGTAACTCATCACAGAGATAGAAGCAGAGAAGAAGAGCATGTAACTCTCATGCCTTGAGATGTCAGACAAATCCTGCTATTCCAGGACATTATATGGCATGACAACTTCAGAAGAAGGGAGCAAGGACAGGAACTTTGGTTTAAGTACAACATCAGTCCCATAAAAGAGATATATAGATTTGCATGGAAGCTTAAAAGATGAAATCTTCATATAAGAATGAGTTCCTATGGAGATTTTACTTTTAGCATCTCACATAAACATGGAAAAATGTTGAAATGTTGACAAAAGAGATAAAATAAGAAAGATTTTATGCAAAGTAAAGCAGATGCTATGAGCAATGGCACAGAATCTGAACTAGAAAGAATGGACATTGTTCTTTATTTAATACCAGGAGGAAAGATGGGGCATTAAACTAGAAAAGTTGGGGTATAATGTGGAGATATTGTACATACAGTTTGAAATAGGGAGTGGAGCTTTGTAGAGAAATCTAAAAAACAGAGATAAAAATTAAAGGTTCACCACAGGACATAGAATAAGAAAAGCAGATAGCCAAGGAGATTTGGAGCTTACAAAATAAGGAGGAT